>RJWM01009639.1:0-14998 GCA_004363535.1 Dasyprocta punctata
CCAAACATGGGAAGAGAATCTGAAATACCGGTAACTGAGGCATACAGAACCCCAATTAACCACAACAAAGATAACAAAATACATTATGGTAGCCATTCTTGACTCCCATTACCTTGTTCTGAAACTTTGTATTGCTTTCATTGTTTTGTTTTGAGTGATTTTATTTTATTTTGATTTGTTTGATTGTATTATGTCTGATGGTATAGGCAACTACTTTGAAGATAACAAGAGGCATTATGGTAGCCACTGTTGTTTTACTATTTTTTTGAAGTCCTTATTGCTTCAGTTGTTTTGTTTTTATTGGGTTTATTCTGTACTGTTTTGTTTGATTTTATTATGCCTGACAGTATGGGCAGTTATTTTGCAGATAATGAGAGGCATTATTGTAGCCATTATTGATTTCCTTTTATCTCTTTTTGAAATCAGGTATTATGTTCATTGTTTTGTTTTGATTGACTCTAATCTGTTTTATTTTGTTTGGTTTTATTCTCTTCAAAAGAAAAAAAGAAAAAGCATAACTGAGAAAAAGAAAGTTAGATCATCAGAATTAAAAACTTGTGCTTCAGTGGATACCATTAAGAAAATAGAAAGGCAGTTCTGAGCATGGGAGAGAATATTGTAAATCATATACCATAAGAGACCTGAATTTAGAATATGCAGTGGTGTGCCTCGGTTCATAAACTTAATTTGTTCTATAATTTGGAAAAGATGGCCATATTTGTGTTTGTGTGGGAAAGAGAGCCACAATCATGTTTGTCACCTGATACAGAATTTGCAAACAAAAACAAAATTTTTCCAAAAGCTTGTTTGTAAACCAAATTGTTTGCAAATGAAAGTGTCCATGAACCAAAGTACCATTGTGAAAAGAACCCTTCCAACTCAATAATAAAAACACAAATAATCCAATTAAAATCAAGAATGAGAATAAACTTTTCCAAAGATGATATAAAAGTGGCCAAAAAGCACATGAAAAATATGTTCATCATGAATGGCCATCACAAAAGTGTAAACTGAAGCCACAAGAAGACACCGTTTTCCAACCTTTGAATAACTATAATCAGAAAGATAATAACAAGTATTGGCAAACATGGAGAAATCAAAATCTTCATATATTACCAAAGGAATATAAAATGGTATGGCCACTTTGAAAAACAATCCAGCTATTCCTCAAAGACCATATCTAGAGTTACATGAATCAGAACTATTCATACTTGCTGAAGAACAGAAGTAATCCAAAACTATATCTCACAATGAATAGATGCCATGGTAAATCTTTATGATACTAGAAAATTATGTGGTCCTAAAAAAGGATTAAATACTGACACACATTCTACAACAAGAAGAAATCTTGAAAACGCTATGCTCAGTCAAAGAAACAAGTCATAAAAGCCATGTATTCTGTTTTAATTTAAAGGAAGTCTGGATAAGTGAATTTACAAAGAATAAAAGAAGATTAGTGGATTGTCTTGGATAGGGCAAGTAGAAGAAAGGAAAAATAGGGTATGACTAACAGATACAGGGTTTCTTTCTGAAGAAATGGAAATGTTCCAAAAATGGTTGCCATGATAGTTGCACAGCTCTGTAGATACACTAAAAACCATTGAGCTGCATATCTGAAATGGATGTACTGTATGGGAGATGCGTATGCACACACACAAATGTGTATATAACTGGAAAAATCACATTACCTGAGATTTGAGACAAAAGTGAAATCAAGAAAAAAACTGGGGAGGGGGCTAGATTCAATGTATGGGTTTTCATTCATTCTGGGAAAAACATTGAAATATCTAAAAGTTAGAAAATTGCGGCAGGAAAAAATACTCTCAGAAAAACCAGGCTAGAGGTCAGACTATGTTAAACTGAACAAAACAGTAAAGCACCATCTCACTGAAAGGAGTTAAAGACCAGAGATACGACTGTTACCATGCTTAGGATGCTTCCTGCCAGGAAGCCCACACAGACCAGCCATACTTTCTCTTCCTGGAAGTGACCTCATCTCTGATATGTAAGTATAAAAAACAACAACTATTTTTCCACTTGTAAAAGTAGTATATTTATGATAATATTACAAATACAGAGAAGAGGGAGAAAATCTTAATCTTATCTAATGATAAACTCTGATTCTAGGTAGAGAGCTATCATAAACAGGTTTTTTTGTCATATATATAAATTTTTCCTAAATATAAGTAATTTTATAAATAAAAAGGTATCAAAACATTTAATGATCTTCATGGTACTGATCAAGAATTTTACATTACCTTATTTATTAATAACAATATTTGGTGTGCTCATCTCTACAGTATTGGGAACTCTTTAAAAAAAAAAACTATTCCCCTTCACAATAGCATTAGTTATGAGAGCAAAAGGAAAATTAACAGCCATCATTGCTGGAAATGTTAAATAGTTTATGACTGATTATTTTTCCATAATCTGAGTTGTTTCAAATAATACCAAATAACAAAGAAAAGTGGTTTTACAAATTCTTAAATGAAATGTCTTGCATTCCAGACATCAAATGCTTTGTGAGGTTAGGTAATAAACACATCAGCAGTGATTAGATTTGGGTTGTGGGATCATAGGTACTTTTCTATATTTTCCACACTATCTATACTTGCAATTTATGACTTTTTTGAGTTTTAAAAGTTCATTGATTTAAACAATTAGCCCATGAGTAAATCCACTTTCCATAACACCCCACATAGAAAAATAGGAAAGTGAGGCTAAGGTGCAGATCAGTGACAGGGTATTTCCCTAACATGCCCAAGCTCCAGTACTGCATTGCACACACCTGTGATTCCAGCTAATCAAGAGGCTGAGACAGGAGAATTGAATGTTCAAGGCCATCTTGGGCAACTTAGTGAAATCCTATCTAAAGAAAGGGAAAAGACAGTGGGTAAAGGCAAAGTGTTTGGGGTGTATCTCTGATACAGAACTTGTCTACCATGCATAAGGCCTTGGGTTCAAGCCTCAATACTACAAACAAAAACAATAAATAAGTAAAGATAGGAAAGTGTGAAAGCTATGGGGGCTATTGAAATGCAGTGGAGGAGTGTGGTGCTCTGGCTTGCAGCTCCAGTCCGGCTGTTTTCCAGGTGTGCTTTTTGTTAAGGCCTTGACTGAACTTCATTTCCTTATTGTTGGTGTCACATCATCTCTATGCACTAATGTCCCTGAATCCATGTTTCACAAGAGTGCCACCTGGGACTGCACCGTAGCTGCCTAATGAACACTGACAATGGACGCACAAGAGGCACGCATCCAAGAAAGGAGTTCTACTTTCCTTGCCAAGCACTGAAGGAGGCGAATCTGGATAAAGCTTGCACAGGGGAATCTAAACACAATCCTGGCTGCAAGGACACTCTCCAAATTTCAAAGGAACAAAAAGTCAAAAGCACACAACATCCCTGCCACCATCTGAGTCTCCCGCTACCATTCTCCATCGGGACCTCTGATTTGCCCAGCAGCCTGCTGGATTTCACACTAACAGCAAAGCTAAAATGGTAGGGGAAAGGGCCTAGGAAAAGAAGTAGGACTGACAGAAAATGTAGAGTCAGTGTTGTAGCTATAGTCTGTAAACTATTCATGGTCAGGCAGTGACAACAAGCAGTATTATTGCAGATGCAGGGCCACAATGTTGGCAGTCGAATCCTTAATTTGAGGTGCTCAAATAATCCTAAAATGCAGGAATAGGAAAAGTTCTATTTGTCCTGGATCAAAAATTAGTGGCAGTTGGAATCAGGGACAAACACTAACCACTCCCACCCCCCCCCCCACCCCCCCCCCCCCGGTAAGGAACCTGCTGTTTCGGAGGTCTGGCTGGATTAATAGCAACCAAGGAACATCAACCAACTTTTGTTTTGTAGATTTGGCCAGGCCTCTGGGCAGCAACCCAAGCATCTCTTTATAGCAGGCAATGTAGCAAGTATGGGGGATTCTCTTCTGTCTTGTCTTTTATTATTAATAAAATATTAAAAAAAAAATTAGTGGCAGTTGGCTATGAAAGATGGGAGGTAGGTTTATCATATTCTTTTCTTTTCCAGGTTCCTATCATATGTCTGATTTGTTGGTTATTTTTTCTATTATTTTTTTCATACCCATATGCATGAGTCACTAAAAATTCCCTTCTATCCAACAATGACCCAGGGAGTCCTCTTAACAGACCTAGTCCAGAGTGTCTATCCTTAATAACCTGCATAATAAACTGCCTCAAAACTCAGTGGCTACATGGAGTCTATATGATTGACCAATAGAGATAATCTAGGCTGAGCAGGATTACCGTCCAGCTGTACTAGGCTCCAGCCTATACTTGGCCCCAGCCTACAGGCTGGACTTCAGGCATGTGTGTTCATTGTAGGCTGAACAGATACCAGCAACCTGAGGAAGTTATTTTCATGATGGATCACTGAGACACAAAAGATAGAGCTGTAATGCATCTTTTCAAGCCTCTGTCATGTTACATCCACTATTGTTCTCTTTGGCCAAACCCAAGGTAAGGGACAGAAAGCAGATTCCACCCACAATGAAACCATACCAAAGATGTTGATGAGTAATTCTCTTAGAATGCTGTGAAGAATGGAGAACACCAAGTCTTCTTTCCATAGTGATGATTAAATATCAATATCCACAATATCCACATATCGATCAGTTATTCTTCTTCTGACTATTTCTGGTATCCTTTTCTGGCTTTCCAGATGATGTTTGGGTCAAACTAACAAGAGGTCATTATTAGCCACCAAAATTGAGAAGGTTCTGCCCAACTTGCCATGTGCCAATACATCTCTACTAATGGGGAGGACACACAGATATGTAATATCACTGAGTGTAAAGAACACAGAGGCAAAAGAGGAATGAAGGAAGTATATTTAGAAGTATGAACTAAAAGTGAGGTTCAAATAATCTCAGCCAAAACATCTAAAGCAGAATGCTCTTCTGAATCTCTTTTTTCTTATTTTTACTATTTTAAACAGAGGCAATTATAGGGAAAAAATCAATCTGATGAGTAGAAAATAAAACTGTCCATAATTCTCACTTTTAGCTAATGCTAAAAAATGTTTTTACATGGGCAGAGTATAGGAAATCAAGGTGACACCATCTACACAATGTAAAGAAAACAGTAAGACTCTGGGGGTCTAGGTCACTTGAACATATGAAATTCTTGTTCTCATCCCCCAACTATAAATACCTAACTCCTAGGGACATATTTGTAGTTTTTGCAAAAAAAATGGGACCATGTCACTTTCCCTTATCAATGAAAATAAAACCATATTATCATTTCCATACTCTGCCTTGCATTTCATTTATTAATTACCATATATTTTTAAATGAATGCCCTATTAATAGGGGTATAGGTTATTTCTAATTTTTCAGATTTATTTTCTAAATGCATACTGACTTGTGTCACCTCATGTACAAACTAAAGCATTTATTTTCATTTTCAGATCTCAGAAATCTGAGCAGTATCTTACCAACAATAAATAGAACCACCCTTGTGGTGTTAGAATGTGGGCAGCAAGAAAGGAAATAGTGTGGTTGGGTGGAAATCAGTCATTCTGAAAAAACATGTATGTTGATAATCCACTTAAAATTTTATAGACTCAGGTTAGTTCCAGAACTCAGCTTAAATTTTGATTTAGTAAACTCAGATATTTGTCTCAGCCTCTCGGGTCCAGGCTAGAGTTAATTAAGCTGATACCCTGGTGGCCTCTTGGCAGTTGTTCCCCTGGAATCATTTCTGGAAAGACAAAGGAATCCTGTCGATTTTTGCATCAGTAGGACAGAAATGCCACCCAGTTTCGCATCCCATCTCCATCACTACAGCACGGAAAAGTGGTCCCGGCATTACCATGTTGGTCAGGAACAGCTCAAAGCCAGTATCAAGCTGACTGTTTATGAGCTAAACCAGGCATCAAGGCAAGACTACAGAAGGAAATAAGCCAATAAAACACCACCAGAAATTGAAGAACCATTTCTTCTCCAAGAGACCTCAAGGTGACACAGCCTAAAGCAGGTGTTGAAATTCTCACTGCTATGGAACAGAGTTATTTTGGCATGAGAAGAATACATTCTCTTCTCTCAACTCTGCTTTTCCCTGGATTTATTTTCACTCCTCCCCATGATAAACCAAGATTGCCCTGCAAAGTACTTGCTTATCCACAAGCTACGGAGCATCCAGAATCAAGAAAGCTCAACAGTTCTGTTAGTCCATTTTATGTCTGTCCTCTGATCTACTTATATTGTAATGTAGGGTCGATATATATAGAATGCTAAAGCCTTGAGGACCACAGAGATTCTATCCAATGTCTTCATCTCTCAGTGAAGAAATGGAGGCCTCAGAGAGATGACAAAGTCCAAGACTCCTGGCCCCCAACCACTCTGTCCAGACTCCAAGCTGGTCTTCATGCCAATGCTCCATACTGGTAAGTGTTTCTGCCTGAGTGCCTTCTGGGAATGTCATGAAGACAAATTACTCTCCAGTTGGATGGTTCTTTAGTTCTTTGGATAAACTTGCTGCATTTCCATGCACCTGGCAGGCCCCCATGGCAACTAAAGCTGGGAAGAAATGAAGTAGCCCATCTTAGTTAAAACCATCAACAGAACACCCATCCCTAAAACTTTGGTCTACACAATCTAGCAGGTATTTGTGAGTATTATAAAGGGCTAATCCTTATTATCAGTTAGGCTAAAATAACAGTTTATCATACCCCTAAACTTTACAGGAATAGAATACAAGCTACCAGGCAGCAAGAACAAAGGAACAACTAGATACATGTATTTTTCAGAAATTTTAAGCCATAGAAGAACAAAAAGAATTTTTTTTATTCAAAGAAAACTTAGGGGCAAGGGATTGAAATACATGCAAAACTTATTTTTAGTGCCCTTTACAGATATAAAGTCATGCAGTTAGTTTAGGAACAAAAAATGCATTATGTATAACTTGTTTCACTCATAAAATTACCATGTTTTTATATTGATATATTTAGACATTGGGAGATCTGAAAAAGGAGTTTTTCTGATTTCTTTCCTGGTTATTTTCTTGAGCAAAAGAGTTTCTTTTTTTTTTAAGTCCTCAGTGGGAAAAGTTTTAAGAACCTTCAGAAAATTAACAGATTTTAGATGGTCTTTACTTCTCCCAAACTGATTTCAAGTCTTCAAATTCTCAACTCACTGAACTCACACACATTCTGCCATTGTCCTCTGTGTGGACAGGAGATTAGCGCAACCTGGTTTCATCACCGTGGTACTTTAAAAAGCCCACTTTGAAAATTCCACAAATTTGAAATTTGTTTTGTCCTCCACGCAAACCTCTTTTGTTCTTCCCACTGCCACACTATACGTAGCACATTTCTAGAAATGAATCAGAACAAAACAAGTCATTCAGTTTAGACTCTGCATGAGCACAAAATCTCTATGAGGACTATGTGGTTGCCTGTCCCTTGCTTCTCCCACTACCAATTATTATACTTTAAAGTATTATTTTCAATATCTGATCAATATGTCTTCCTCACTAGATTGTACATCCATTCAGGCAAGAACCCAACCTTCTCTGCTGACTATTTTGTCCTCAGCATCCATCAGCAATGCTAACAGAGCAGTAAATATATGCTCACTCCTTTCTACCAGCCTCATGCAGTTAGTAAAGGCCTATGGAGAAAAGTTAGGCAGGTGCCAACCTGCTCTGTGGTTTCGACTCTTGACAAAAATTTGGAGGCAAAGTGAAGAGATTCACACATCCTGCCATACCTCTCAACTCAGCAAGATGCAAAGAGCCTTTTGCAGACCAAGACAGCAGGCTGCTAAAGGCTGAAGGCAGAGCTATAGAGTGGAGAAAACACCCAAGACACACTCACAAACACTTTGGACTTAGAAAGTAGAGCTGGAAGATGTTCCTCCCAAGTTCTCCAGAATTTGATTGATTGCAGGACAGGGTATTCCAAAGGCTTAGAGTAGGGCAGGAAAGCAGAAAGAAATTCCTCAGAAGTACTCTAAGCCTTTAACAGCTGTACTATAGTGGCCCTTCAGAGGTTAAGAGAAGCACAGAGAGGAGGAGAACACTCTATGCCTTAGGTGAACACACTGCAGAGATGGGAAAGCCGTAGAGAAAGGTTCCATGAGAAACTGAAAGCTAGAAGAAATGAGAACAAAGAAATCTCCCAGACACCCACAAAACTGACTATAAAATAGAAGGAAACCAAGAGTATTGCCAATGTTCAAATCCTAAGTACGACTAAAAGGAAAATGCTGAATGTAATCATGAATTGAATCTAAAGCTACAACAAAGTCCAAACCCAATCTCAAGTCCAAACCCAATCTCACTACAAAATAGAGTGACTCAAACTCCACTCTAGTGGCCTGACAAACAAAAGAGGTAATTTTTCTGAGAATATATATCATCTATTTTAATCTACTGCTTTTTGACACACAATGTCCAGCATACAATAAAAAGTTTATAAGATGCATGAAGAAGTAAGGAAATGGGACTCATGGTCAAAAGAGAAAATTATCATTAGAAACAGACCCAGAGACTCAGATGCTGAAATTGTCAGACATGAACTTTAAATGAATTATAACAAGTTTACCAAAGGATTTGCAGAAAAGTTAGACAATAAGACTAAACAGATGGTGAATTTCAGCAGATAGGTGAATTATTGTTTTAAAAGGTGGAACCACTAGAAAAAAATGTAATATTTCAGAAATTAAAAATTCAGTCTCAAAAAACATTGTGTTCCTTCCCCTTTACACTGTTGGACTATAAACTACTACAACCACTATGAAAATCAGTATGGTGATTTTCAAAAAACTAAAAATAGAAGTATCATTTGATCTAGCTATACCATTCCTTAGGATATCCCAAAACAATTAAAGACACAGTGATAGATGAATATCCATGTTTATACCAGCACAGTTCACAATAACTTAGCTGTGGATACAGTGTAAATGCCATCAATAGATGAGTGGATAAAGAAAATGTGGTATGTATACACAGTTCAGTATTATGCAACTCTAAAGAAGAATGAAATTATGTCACTTACAGGAAAATGAATGGAACTGAAAAGCACCATGTTAAGTGAAATAAGCCAGTCTCAGAAAGTTAAATATCGAGCCAAGCATGGTAATAAATACCTAGAATCCTTGCACTCTAACAGGATGAGAAGGAGAATTGCAAGCTTGAGCCTAGCCCAGACAACTTAGCAACTTAGCAAGACCCTGTCTCAAAATTAAAAGGCAAAAGTTATAGGTGTACTCCTGGCTACATGGCTAAGGCTCTAGCTTCAAATTTTTAAAAAGTTAAATATCAGATGTTCTCTTACATGAACAATCTAAAAAGAATAAAAATAAGCAAAAGAGAGAAGACTGGAAACTAGAAGGTATGCTTTTAGACATGGAGAAAGGGATAAGGGTAGGAAAGCAAAAGGGGAAGGTAGGTAACAGGAATGAAAATACCAATCCTACTATTTTGTATCATTAATAGGCACTAATAATAATTATTAAGTTCCTTCAAAGTAACAGACTGCTAGAGCAACAACACATTCGACTGACTTTGGTCTACCAAAAAGGTAATGTTTCTAAATGCTTTGACTCCATTCTTATTTTGCTTTTGTTTTTGGTGCTTTGCTTTGCTCTGGTCTGCTCTGCTCTGCTTTGTTTCAGGTCGAATGAAAGATGACAAAAGTGTTAAAATTTAGCCCTGCATCAGTCAGTCACTTTAGGAAGATTTTTTCCTGTTAAGTCCCTGATGAAACCAGAAAAATCAAGTGTCTTAAAATAAAACTAGAGACAGAGGTGAAGATAAGAGGGAGCTGAAATTTTTTTCCTATTAGAATACTCCTGTTGATGTCCAGCTGTTCTTAAGACTTGAGCCCCTGTTAGATGGGCAGAGGCTGTGTTCTTGGGTACTACACTAGGTTATAAAGGGTAGCTGTGCATGTTTGTTCCTTGTTTCCTCTGTTCTCTGACAACCAAAACCACTCTCAGGCAATTGGGGAAGACTCGATTCTCACTCAAGCAACAGGCTTCTGCTCACAAAAGCTAGTACCTGACCAAAACCCCTCAGAGAATGATTACTATCATTCCCTAGCTCAGGACTTTTTCCAAGCAACCATGCTCACCGGCAGGATGAATGGAGCAACGTGAATTTACAGACTGGTTGTGCTGCACATCCACACTAACCTGAGAAATAACTACATCCATCATGCCCAAGGACCTGCTGAGTTCAGAAGGGCAATGCTCCATTTCCTTTTATCCAGAACTTGAACACTTTCTCATGGGATCTATCACTTACTTCCCTCAGAATTGCTCCCCACATCCACCCCAGTCCTTTCCTTTCTCATGGATCCCAAGTATGCAAAATGCAATCTTTTCCTTTTTCAATCACCTTTGCTTCTCCAAGCATCTTGTTGATCAGGTCATGTTCGTCTAGTTGCACTTATATTTTATTTGTACCAGGAACATGGAAAATAGTCCCAAATGATCACAGTTATACTATAAAACTTCTTGAAAAAATGCATTTCCCATATAATAAACCAAATTAATATTATAGCTCCTAAATTTGAAGACCCTATCCATTACAAGATGCACCATTATTTTAGTGCTACATATTCCTAATGGGTGAAGAATAGAAATGTGAACTGTATTAGTCACTAGCCTCTTGTTCCCTTGAAATCTGAAGTTTGCTTCTTTCTCCTGCCTTAACTTATACTGCTTAATATGCAATAAAATAATCATAGTGCAATTTTTCTTAAGACATTTCAGATAACAATTAAATTCAATAATTTGAGAACAATGCAAGTGAAGAACAGACAACCCATGAAAAGCTTTGAAGAAGTTCACGTGTGAGCAGACACCAGTGACCACATTCTGACTGTTGTCTGGCCAAAACTGTTCACTACTTGTAAGATATTTCCTGGTTTCAGAAAATTTGATATAAGCAAAAAATGTGCATTTTAGAATAATCACAATATGAACAATAAATTTCCCTCCTGAGCAGTACTACCTATGACTCTTCCATCTGTTATTTGAGTCTTTCTAAAAGACTTACGTATCTATAAAAAGAACTCCACATTGGCATTTCCCTTTATCTTCTCATCAGTATGTCCATTTAGAGTTTTGCTATTCAGTGGGGAAGATTTAAAATAAGAAATGAAATCTGTGTAGAAAAATGTAGGATACGTATCCCCCAAAATACAAAGTTATTTATGGGTGGTTTTCTAGGAGAGGTATAATAATAATGCACAATTGTTTTCTTCTTTGGGATTCTTGTATTTTGCAATTTTCTATTTAAAAAACTAATAATAAGTAGTTTTTAATGCTTAAAAGTTATTAACTTAAAAGATAATTTTTAAAAAATATCTTTTGACAAAAGACAATTGCAAACAAAGTCAAAATACAAATGATAGCTGAGAAAAATACCTGCATCAGATAGTGACTAATGCCCAGCTCAATATAACAGAAAAAGCAAGTCACTCAGGAGGGAATCCAAATGGCCAATAAATGATGAAAAGATGTTTATTCAAATTAAAACAAAGAGAGGTCATTTTTCTCACCTCTGAGTATGGCAAAAAAAAACTTTTTTTTTAGTTTTTCACAAATATTATAAGACATCCTGTGCCAGAAAGTATAAAAAGCAAATTCTCCTGCATGTTGCTATTGAAATGATGAGTGCTACATTCTTATTTGGAAGTCAGGCTGATGATACCTACTACAAACTGAAAATCACATAACTTTTGACTCAACCTCCCCAGCTCTAGGAATTTATCATAAGAAAAAAATCACTGATATCAAATGCACCAATTTTCCACATTTACAAGATCTGTAGCAGCACTATTTATAAAGGTGAAAACCTAGAAACTTCTACCAACCCACAAAATGAGACTGGATAAACTTGGAAATATCCACACCATAGATTATTGTGAAGCTAGTAAAAATAATTACCTATCTATTTTTATTTGGAGGAATAGTCATTCTAAATTGTTATGTGAAAAAAATAAGTTGCATAGAGCTTTATAAAGTGTGATCCCAATTTTCTTAAAATAATACACGTTGATGTTAGCTTGGGAAAAGGCACAGAAAGATGCACAATAGGTCTTTATCACTATCTTAGGAGACCAAAGGTGGGAACACAGAAATGATGAAAAAGACAATTTTTTTTACTTCTTGATTCATATTATTTTGCTAGTGCTAGAGACATGCCTTAAATTTTTATTTTTGAAAATGGAATTTAATGAAAAGTTTTTCTAAACTGAAGAATATACACATATTCTTACCTCTCTGGAATGACACAGACTGGAGATTTGTTCTCTGTCCATGTCGCAGAATGCCTTAAGCCAGTACACTTTCTCAGTTCTTGAAAAAAGTTAGTGTAGTCATTTCATCCTGAGGCGGACTGGACAGAGCATTTTAGTCTAAATCATGCCATGCCATCACATGCACCCTCGTATTTCCAAGAAGGATCCTCCACCCCCGACTACACTCCCAAAATAAAAATTTGTGGTTGTTGCCAGGAGTAGATAGAATGGATGCTAAGGAGGCAAATAACAATCATATAACATACTGCATCAGTAAGCCCAGTGGCTGCCAGTTCTAGACCATTGTTCTCTGGGCATGCTTTCTTATCTGAGATAAACTCAGAACGCATGAGGGGATACATTAGTGCCTTCCTGAATTGATTGGATGCCACTAACTAACTCCAAACTCCTGCTCTTCTTCTTCAGTAGATATTGCCTTGGAGGAGAAGGTTGGTATCAACAGCAATTTTGCATGTGCTGCTAAAGCATGGGAAAAAGTATGAACTCAAAGGTCTCCTTGAAGTATCAGACATACAAAAATAACTGGTGTTCAAATCATCTTTGCCTCTCAGGGGGGTGTTTGGTGGCTGTTACAGTTTGTGTCCAGATGCCCCCTCAAAGCCTCATAGTCTCAGGGCTTTTTCAGAGGTGGCTGAGTCTAGAGTGTGTGATGCTGGGATTAAGGGTGTGTGATTACTAAATCGGTTCGATGGTTGATTTGGCACCACCTTAATTCCAGCAGTCTAGATACAACAGAAAAGGGGCAGAAAGAAGTTGTCAAGGTCCTTTGTTGCTTTTGCTGTCTTCTACCCTCAATGAATTGCTCTCCTCTGTGAAGCTATCTACCTTGGAGCCAGGTGATTATGGACTGAAACCTCTACAAACTGTAAGCTAAATAAACCTTTCCTCCTTTTACTTTGGGTGTAGGGTGTTTTGTCTCAGCAATACGACAAGTAATGGATAAAGTGGCTCATCAGAGGTCCCCATTTTAGCATCTCACTATTCCTAGAGCAGTAAAGGTCTCTGCCTTTTCTTTCCTTCCAATGTCTGTCCTCAGTGAAAGCATAGGAGTCACAATACTGTGTTTGCTGACAGGTTTACCAACTAGGAACCTGGCAATGCTTCTGCTTCCTGATTGGATAATATAAGCACTTTAAGCCATTTAATTTGGTAATTACTGCAAAACAAAAGAAAGTGATTTTTGCTCCCTGTTGTTGGGAAAGAAACAAATAGAATGTTTTGGTTTTTCCCCAGGGTTTCATAGTTTCAAGAGAGGTCTGGCCACTATTGGAGCCACATATTTTTCATACAAAGACTAGGCAGACTTCACCCAGTTTCTGTTGATTAATTATCTTTTAATGAGATTCTGATAGCCAAGTTCCACTGAATGTTATGGCAGCTGTAAGTCCTTTCCCACTAACTGGCTGCTGTGCTGGCACAGGCATGTGGCAGCTGCTGGTATCTTCAGGACAGCTATGGCAGAGGCACAGAAGGCAAACTTGGGGGACACTTTAAAGGTCTATGAATTGTACAACTGTCTGGTCTGACTGTGCTACAGGAATGGCTCATGTAAACAAGAGAAAGGAATTTGAATGGGAAGAACTCAAAAGACCCTGTCTAAACAGCGTCTTCATTTGTTTTCTGCTGTTATAACAGAACTCCACAGACTGGATAAATCATAAACAATAGAGGTTGTTTTGGTTCACAGTTTTAAAGGCTGAGAAGTCAAGATTGGGGAGGAGTCCACATGTGGTGCAGGCCTTCTTGCTGTGTCATAACATGGCAGAAGGCATTACATGGTGAGAGAGCATATGAGTGTACTCATGTGCACAAGGAAAGAGGGAGAGGGAGATTGACTGTGGGAACTGGCTCACACAATCATGAAGGCTGAGAGATCCCAGCATCTGCTGTCTGCAAGCTGGAGAACCAGGAAAGCCAGTGGTATAATTCAGTCTAAGACCAAAGGCCTGAGAACAGAGGGGAGGCTGTTTGAGTAAGTCCCAGAGCCTGGAAGCACGAAACAAAGAAGCTGAAGGGCAAGAGAAGGTAAATGTCCTGGCTGAAAAGCATAGTGAGTTTTCCCTTCCTCTGCCTTCTTGTTCTATGCAGTTCCTCCATGGATAGGATGATGCCTGCACACACCAGGGTAGGCAGATCTTCTTTATTCAGTCTAATGATGCAAGTGCTAATCTCTTCCGAAAGCATTCAGAGTCACAACCAGAAATAATATTTTGCCAACTCTCAGGACAACCCTTGACCCAGCCATCATAGGGATTGGCCTCTCTCCTCTGTTCAATAATCCAATGCACTGATACTATAAATATAATGGTACCAATGCCATGAAATGGAACTTTTGCTGGGACTCCCAGAAATTCAAAGGTGACAAAAGATGTGCCTGGAGTTGTGCAGCTATTGTGGCCCCAAAGGGAGTTGTTCTGAGAATGTGCCAGGACTAAGGTGAGCAGTCATGATGCACAGAGAGAAGGGGACACGATGACAGCTTTGGGATGAGTAAACCCTCTGGGCTTAGGACTATCGCATAAGTAACAAATTGCCCTTCTGCTTAAGGCATTTGGGGTAGGATTGTTTTTGTCACATGCATGGCAGAGTACCTGGCTGATAAGACATGAAATAGTGTGTATTCCTTTTCTATTTTAAATTTCAAGCAATTGCTTACTATTTACATGCCTGAGAAAAGTATTATAGTCTCCCATGGG
>RJWM01009639.1:15098-67275 GCA_004363535.1 Dasyprocta punctata
AAAAAAAAAAAAAAAAGGAAAAGACATCACTGTACTCTCCCACTCCAGTCCCTGTGAGGGCATCCTTCCCATCAGGTACAGTAGACCCTTCTTATTCAGGGGGATACAGTCCAGGACCCCTAGTGGATGCCTGAAACCACAATTAGTCCAAATCCTATATTTAATGCCTTTTGCAAATTAAGTGAGCACTTAGCACACTGTGACCATATTTTTGCAGTTTGTGATCCTGTATTGGGTGATATACTATGTACCCCCACGTCCTCACATACTTTTGATGGGGCTAAGTCTAGTCCTTGCTTGTGTTCCTTTTGTTGTAGCACCAGGATTGGCAATGTGAGTGTTGTGGAGCCGACATACAGTGTAAGAGAAGGCGGGTCTTCCGCTTCCGGCTCTCTCTCTCTCGCCAAGGAGCCTTGCTGTTCGCGGCTGCCGTGAAAGGCAACCCTGCCACGCCACGCTGCATTGGAGCCAACTTAAGTATGGACTGAAACTCCCAAGAAACTGTAAGAATAAACCTTTCCTTCCCTAATTTTGGGCATCAGGTATTTTGTCTCGGCAATGGGCAAAAAGTAACCAAGACAGGTCCCATAGCAAAATCTGCATAAATTTCTTTCTCCTTCATCACAATTTTATTAGAAGACTCATTCTTGCATAGATATTAGCAATCTCAGAATAAATTTTTTTCCTTCACCTTCTTACTAATAATTTCTCTTTGCCAGCATCACTATTATCACACTTTCAGGCCATTATTAAGTAAAGTAAGGGTTAGTTGAATACAAACACTGTGACAGTGGATCTTATAATTAAGACAGCCACTAAGTGACTAATGGAAAGGTAATGTATACAGCATGGATACACTTGACCAAAAAGAAGATCCACCTCCCCAGAGGGAAGGAGTGGAATGGTACAAGATTTCATTGTTACTCAGAATGGCATGCTATTTAAAATTTGATAAATTATATATAAATGAAATTTTCTGTTTAATATTTTAAGACCACAAGTGATCACATGAAAATAAATCACAAAAAACAAAACTGAGCATAAAGAATGGCTATTCCTCATCAGGATGAATGAAACATGAAGATGTTAATAACCACCCTTAACATAACTAGGCTATTCATGAACTTTCCTCTTAAAAATTTATTTCACCTTTTTTGTGGAGGAAGTTACAAATATCTGGGTAGGTCTTAAATTATCATTCAATCAAACAAGATATGCATCAAAGCATTCATCCTGACGAGGGCTCACAACTTTCAGGTTGTTCCCACTCCAACATTTTGGCTAGGAAATGGCCAGCTTCTGGTAGATAGTTCTTTCCATGACCATAATATCAGACCAGGGCTATGCTTTCACTGTCTGGTTCCTTCTTAAAATCCAGTCAGCGGATTTGAGAACAGATTGTTACTGACTGCACTAGGTTACTGTACTGAGGTTCCTATACCTTCAGAAAGAGAATTTCTTACTGGGTCTCATTAAGTAGGACAGAATTATTGCTGAGTCACTGTTAACTTCCAAACCAAATCATACTTAATATACACCTAACATGAGCAATGTGATTTTTCTTTTGTCATCTCCAAAGGTAAAATTCTAACAATATTCTGTGGCAAATTTCTGGTCTAATATATCTAACCCTCCCAAACTGGTATCTATGTTTCTTTTTTCTTACTTCAAGATGAGATAAAATAATAAACAGAACTTAAAGAAAACCTCACACACACCGGCAGGGTAGAGAGTAAGTATGTATGATGGGACAGGGGAAAGGGGTAGGAAGAGGAAAGAGATCTGAGGTTTCTACCCACCTGGCTCCTGTGCTTTTCACCAGCGTTAACCACAGGCAGATGTGCTCTTGCTGAGAAAAGCTTGCCCATTTCTCATGAGCAGAGGGAACATCTCATGTCTTGCAGCTGGACTCGTGATTGCACTACAGTAGAATACAGGTGAAGAACGAATCCAAATGTTATCATAAAGAAAAATAATCAAAGAAGTATCGACAAAATAAATCCAAGAAATTATATCCAGTGAGCACCCATACACAGAGAACTAAAATAGACTCCTTTTATCAAGGCATCAGTGCATGAGTAAAATATATCTCCTTGTAAAATACTAAAGAAAAAATGTTGCATGGATTGTGACTCTTATATTTTCAGATTTAAACTCTGGAATTAGTTCAAGGACTCTGTCTCTCTTTCTTGACAATATACATCAAAGTAAGTGTGTGTACATGTACATGTGTAAGAACATAAGTGTGTGTGTGTGTGTTTGTCTGTGTGTGTGTAATTCTGACAGCGTTACCCGTAAAAACAAGCAGGCCAAGGTAGAAATTGAGAATTCCCAGAGTTATCTGAGATAGATCAATATAAAGTTATTTTCTTTATTGGGAAAATAAGAAATAATAAAAATGTAACAAATTATAAAAATGTGGTTAATAGTTTTAAAAACCTCAGCATTTAAAAATGTCTATTATTGAGAAAGAACAATTAATACTCATATGATTAGATCAATCCAACATGTCTATATCTGATAATGTAAGAAACCATTTTAAAGATAATGATGCGCAATATTGCAACCATTGTCAAGCTTCTATCTACCGGTTCTGTAAACCTGCAATGTTGTGTATTTACTCTAGTCATTTGCTTGTCTCTTTTGCTTGTTTTTACTATATATGTCGTCTTTTTTTTGTTGTTGTTGTTGTTTTTGTTTGTTTTGTTTTCTTTGCTCAAATAAAAAAAATGTCTATTATGCACTATACAACTATTATGCTCTTCATCATATTATAAAATGTTTATACTACCTACCCTGGAAGGTGTATATTATTACCACCATTTTTTGCAAAAAGAAGAATTCCATTTCATGGGCCTTAAAGACTAAATTAGTCATCTTTCCACTGTTGTGGAAAAAAATACCTGAAACTTAAAAGAGGATGTATTTATTTTGACTCATGGTTTTAAAGGTTTCAGTCTATGGTTGGCTGGTTCCATGACTCCTGGGTTCATGGTGAGGCAGAACATCATGGTAGAGAGGAACAAAGCTGCTCACCTCCTGGTGGCTGGAAAACAAAACAGAAAGAGAGGCCAGGGACAATATGCCCTTCAAAGACACGCACCCAGTGACCTACTTTCACCTACCTCTTACACTTTCCACCACCTCCCAATAGTGTCATCAGCTAAAGACCAAGCTTTCAACACATGATCTTGTAGAAGACTTTTAAGATCCAAACTATAAAGAAGAACCTTAGATAAGGACAATAGCAGGAATGATTTGCATGGCTAATTCAACCCCAGGTCCTTCTGACTCCAGAATTCACGATCTGTTACACAATCTTGTCTCTTTTCGAAATATCTTTATCTGCTTGGGAAAACCCCAACCCATTCTAGTTCAAAGGAAGAACCCAGGATTCCCCATGAGTCACAGTCTCCTGAAAAAGGAAAATGTAGAAAGCCCTTCCCAAACCTTGCCATGGTCCAGGGAAGTTTATATTTGTAATCCCCGGGGAAAGTTATTGAAATTCTAGTGAATTAATTTCAATCAACCAACTCCAGTGCAACACACAGCACAAATAAAGACACAAATACTTACCTAAAATGGTGGGAACCAAGGGGATCCTAAGTCCAGTCAGAATAAAGCTAACCAGTACGAAGGCCTTGACCCAGGTTCAAACCCAGGTTTTACTAATTTGTGAAGAAGGGAGTGGCTCAAGGATGAGTGACTGTGAAAATGGCTCATGGCATGAGGTAGGTGTATGCTGTGAGCTGGACTAGGCAGGAGGCGAGACAACACCTCTGCAATGTGCAGAGAGAGACCCAGAGAGATAGCAGAAAGAGTAATCTGCATATCACAGATAAAGAATCTCATGTTTAGAAGTTGGTGCTTTGGCTCTGATGTGTAATCTTCATGACCTGAGACGTCATAGATTCTCTTCTGAGCTTCAGTCTCAGCTGTCAGCATGGTGTCACTTGGCCCAGCTCACACATACTTCTTGGGAGCTGTAGCAGGGTGTCACTAACGTGTCCGTTGCTTTAAAGATTACACATCAACACCTCAGCTAGGCCCATTTGTATTGCTTAAAGCCAGTTTAGGGGATAAAGAAATACCCTAGCCAGCTCTGTACATGTCAACACATGGAAGAAGCACCAAATGCTCTTCTTTCAAGGAAAGCTATCCAGGTGGTCCTCCACAGGAGGATACATTGACTGCAGTGCTATCAGCTCCTCCTTCTACTTGGAAGAGTCCTAGTCTTTTTCACCTTGAAAATGCTACAGTGTAACCATTCTAGGGCCCTACCGGTTCTCCAAAACTTCCTGACCAGTCAAGCTTTTCTAGACCATTTGATTCTTTTACTCTAAAGCATCCTTATTGCTTTCTAAGGAGACTCTATGTTGCTCCCATTCAGGCCTAGTCATCCTTTTCCTGAGTTTCCCATCCCGATACTCCCTTTTTGGGGGGTTATTTGATGAGGATGCAGCAATTCCAACCCAAATTAACTGCCTTGCCCTTCCTCAAGTCTTCATAGTAACAAGTAACACCATTAGGCTCCACCTGGCTTTATCTGAGCCTTCCAGGCCCATTTTAGCTCATCTCCAGCAAACTTCCTCTGCCTCAATCTGTGCACTAAATTAAGGTCCTAACCCAACCTGTTTCTCCCCTTCTTTAACATCCAGAGATGTTTTAAAACAGTGATGGGGAAGCTTTTAGAGTTTTTAATGATAACAAACAGCCAGCTGCAGCAAGTCTGCCATAGGTTCGCCACCACTATTTTACGTTTTAATAAAACATATGAGGAATTACAGTCTTCTAATTAAAGTTTAATACATTCTTTGTTGAAGAACTATGAAAACATTGTTGACTAACAAAATATAAAATAAGAGCAACAAAGACAAATAATAAAATTGATATCCTAACATCAAGAATCAAATGATAAAACAAAAATAGATCATACCAAAGGCATTCAATAATTCATTAGGAGGAAGGGAAGGCACACATTTCAAAACGAAGTAATGATAAGTAATGTTATGGTTTGTGTCTAGATGTCCCCCCAAAGCCTCATGCAGTCACGGAGGCAGGCTTCTAAATTTTGTGATTGAGGCCATTAGTGGACCGGGATTAGAGAGAACAATGGCTGCAGCACCAAACAAGCCCAGTCTGGGAACCAGCACCGTGCACAGGCCTCTGGCAGACTGGGAGAAGCCAGACCCCAGCTCCTTCCGGCACAAGGGCTGGCAGACAAGAATTGCCACCCCAATCCCCCACCAAGCGACTGGCTTGTCCGGAGGGACACAGGCTATGATGATAGCTATTGAGGTGAGGGGCAGTTGGATGCCTATGGTGCTTTGGTATTTCACTAACATTGCAGGTCTGAGGCCATTGGTCTGATCATAGGTTCAGAGGATATCGCTAAGCAATGTGTCATCTAGGGGGGGGTCTCCTTCTGAGGGTTGCAATCATTGTTGATTCCCTGTGGTCTTGTTTTGAGGTCCTGTGTCACTTCCATTGTTTTGTTGGGTTGGTTTCTTTATTCTCTTTTGTTTTGTTTGATTATGTTAAATCCCATAGCAGGAGAAGCTATTTCAAGGATAGCAAGGTGTGTTATGGTAGCAATTTTGGATTTCCTGTTGGCTTGTTCTGAAGTGCTTTATCACATTCATTGTTTTGTTTTTGTCGTTTCTGTTCTATTCTGTTCTGTTTGATTTATGCTGTGTCTGAAGCTATCTGCAGCTATTCTGAAGACTTCAGGGGACATTATGGTAGCTACTGTTGATTTCGTACTGTTTTGGGGTCCTGTATCTCTTACACTGGTTTGTTTTGGTTGCTTTTATTCTATTGTGTATTCTTTAAAATAAAAAAAAATTTTAAAATGAAGTTTGGGATTGACTCATGGTCCAATGCTGGGATAATGGGTGTGAGTCCTACACCCGCTCTGGGGTGGGTAGTCTACACACAATATAAGGGAAGGAAAGAAGCTTGCTCTCATGTTTTCCTCTTTTTTGCTCGTTGTTTTGCTATCTGCCACTGCAATGAACTGTTGCCCCTCTGCCACACCACTCTATCTTGGAGCCAGCTGATTATGAACTGAAACCTCCACAAACTGTGAACTAAATAAACTTTTCCTTCCCTAATTTTGGGTGTTGGGTATTTTGTCCCAGGAATGAGAAAAAGTAACCAAGACAAGTAATAAACTTGATTTTATAATCCAATTAATGAAATGCTAAACATAAGAGTACATTAGGGAAGGTGTTAAATTTCTTGCTGATTTGGCATAAAAAATGGTATTGATGAAGATAACTTAAAATTATAATATACAATGACAATGATGGTATGAATGTCATCAGTTCAAAGAGTATTTAAGACAGAAATTCATAGGAAAATCTCAAATGCTCTGAAATCTTAGAGCTTGTATGAGAGAAACGTGGCAGTGGTTTTCCCAACTTTGACAATCCTAAATATTTTCTTGGCATTATTAATCACAATTTGTGAAGTTGGAAGGAATTTTTTAAGGTACAAACAATTAAAAAAATTTTTTTTTCATTAACCATCCTAAAGAAAGGACTGAAAAATCTTTTTGTTCTCTCTATAGAAAATATCTCACAGTTCTATCATATAAAAACACAATCAATGGGTAAATGCTGAATAATATGTAGTAAGTTAGGTAAAAACAAGAAGTTCTGGTGTGCTATTATTGCACAGTATGGTGGCTGCACACACATACTGTACAATAGAGCTAATAGAAAGGTGTTTCAAAGTTTTCACCATAAACAAATAAGTGCTTGAGATAGAAATGGTCAACCTGATTTAAACATCATATTATATATTCCTGTATCAAAACATCACATTATCCCATTAACCTGTAAAATTTTGTTTTCATGTACAGGTTAAAATAAATTTAATTTAAAAACAAAGAGTAACTAAAATAATTAAAAATATTATAAGTATTTCCAATAACTAAGAAAAATACTGTTATTTCTGTTGTCTAAATAGTCACTTTTCACACCCAGTTTTGCATTCTTTTACTAAAGAGAGCTCCAAAATTTGTCTAAATTTTAACTCTTAAAAACCCTGGGCCCATTCTCACAATGAGTTGTTGAACTTGTCCCTACCTTTCCCTACCTAAACTTGGGGCTGACCCTTCTCCAGATAGATATATGGGCAATGGCCAAGACAGAAGCAGAGGAAGATGAATAGAAATTCTACTTGCTGTGGTTTTCTCCTTAGAAGTCAATAGAATTCTTATTAACAATTATAATGCCCATGAAAATGCAGGCTGTTCAGCGACTCAAGGGACTATTGTTTTCACCAAATCCCAAATGAACTTGGGTAGATATAACAGCTAGATCAAACATGTTCCACCCAGCCATTGCTTTTTAATTCCATATTTTCAAATATAAATATTCTGTTGGCATAAGATAGCAGAGTAAACAGAGTGCTTTCCTTCCTTGCCTGGTGGAACCACAGGTGACTGACCGTGTTCACATACTTGAGGAAGTTCTGACAATCTTCTCACACTAATTTGGAGGGTGTTATTCATTTGGACCATGGCCGCCTTTCTAATAAAAAGCTCTTTGTTTCTTGAACAAGCGTGTGTTGGTACATTAGAGAAAACTATTTCCATAGAACTGTTTTACTACAGAAATTTCTTCTTTCATTTCATTGTATCTTTGATTTTTATTTGCCCATGGCTAAGTCTCAGAGGTTATCTAATTAAATTTAAAAGACCCAGCTTTATCCCCCCCAAAAATTAATTCTCTAGTGATTTTATTAACGTGCTTTTCATATCAATTCGGTACAATGTCACAGAACCTGGCTGAGACCGTTCCAGAATGAAAGGTCCTAGACTAGGAACTGGGAGGTTCAGAGATGAAAATTAAGGATGCTTTTCACAAATGTGTGTCAAGGTGGTAAATGTTGCTCTGCTTATAAGATCAAAATGTTGAGAGAAACAAGAGAGAAAAGAGAATTAATCTTCTTTGGGCAAACTGGGGAAAGAAGTGAATTCAAAGTGCATTTTGTGAATCCCTGGGGCTCTGGAGATGAGTCCTTGGGTGTCTGCAGAGGCAGACAGGAGGGGCTCCAGGCCTGTTAATGCAACTTCAACTAAAGTAGCACTCCTTCCATTTTATTTGGTGAATATCTGCATCACACTTCTTCAATGAAAAGCTTCTGAAGCATGTAAAAAATATTAACTATTAAATGCGATATACTTTGATCTAAGCTTTGCATGTTACAGAATTTTAAGTAAAAGTTCAGTGACTTCAGCTCCCTTCAGGATATTATAAATTTCCATACCTACATCTTCAGCACTAACTCTTGTCCTAGTATTATGTCCCTCTTTTTCAAACCATCTTCTATTCTTCACATGTTTTAGACTCTCCGTAGCCTTAGATAAAGTCTAAGCTCCCTGGCGTGGTCTACAAAGTCCTCCTAATCTGGCTCCAAATACCTTCTATCATTCACTATCTTCCACTTATCCAAAGATAATGTTGGGAGACAGTTCTCCAAGGGTCTGTCACATTTCTGCACTTCTTAAACCAAAATGCTGATAAGTTTTGTTCCAGACTATCTTTGCAAGAATGTTTGTATAATGAACAGCCTTGGAAAACAGTGACTCTGTCCAGAGCATAGAGAAGGTTTGTTTGCTTCCCAGTATACTGAAGATAGTATCTCCCTCTAGCAAAAGGATAAATAGGTTTGCTTGTAGTCATAAAAGACTGGGGTTTCCCAAGCTTGGGATTCCTCAGTTGTCACATAAACCCACTGGGTGCAGTATCCATCTGGGCCAATCTACATTGCCACAGTGGGCCTTGGGAAGCAAGAGAGTAAGTGCTAAATGAAAGCTCATGCTGTCTGTTTTGCCATGAGTAACAAAATTCTTTGTCTCTGACTCAGGAATCTTGTGCTTTCCATCACTATCCATGTAACAATAGTAGGGTAACTCATTAGCTTACATGCAATGTAAAAATCTCGAGACATTTCTCAATTTTTATCAGATCTTTGTATTAGTCCACATAAACTAGATTATGCTCCTGTAACAAATAACATTCAAATTTCAGTGGTTTACTACAGAGCTTTGTTTCTTGCTCATCCTCCACGTTGTTCAATTTGGTGGCTCTGTTTCCATTACCAAGGTCCTCATTCAAGGTTACAGTCTAACAAAGCATCTGCTGTCTGAACACTGTCAGTGATCAACGAAGGGAATGTGGCAAAGGATGCAGCAGCTTTTAATTCTACCTGGAAATAACAAAGGTGCCTTTTGCTACTGCCATGGCCCACATCTAAACTCAAGTCTGCTGAAAAATGCAAAGTAACCACATGACCAGAAGGAAACAGAGGTGGATGATTGCTGTTGCTGAACATTCTTGGATCACCTCTGACCTTACAAAATATCTTGCTTCCTTAGGCTCTTACGGCCTCCTGAATGTAGTTACAGCAAAGCACTGAACCTACTGCTGCCTATTTGTTCATGAATTTGACTCCTTCCATAAATCAGGATCTCTCAAGGGCTGTGGATGTAGTTCTGTGGTAAACTGCTTGCCTAGTGTGCATGTGGCCTTGGGTTCAATTCCCAGTATTTAAAAAAAAATCTTTCAAGGACAGAAAATGAAGAATGGGCTCTTGGATTTTTAAATCTACTTTTCAGCAAACTTAACATGTTGATTAAAATATTTCAGAGGATTTACAATAAAGATTTAAAAAGAAAAAACCATCAAGATCCTTAACATGGCCTTCAAAGCTCCCATAATCTAAGCATCCGCCAGCCTCAGCTCATACTTTGTTCTCTCAGTTGTGGACTTCCACTGACTCTCTTTCAGCTTTTCAAATCCATCACCTTTTCTCCTTCCACACATCTCTGCCTCTGCCTCAAACCTCTTCCCCTGTCCCCTGCCTCACCTCATTAACTGCTCATCTTACACAGTTGAGCAGAAGCATTGCCTCCTTAGATAAACCTTTCTGCCATCCAGCACCACTCACCCCAGGCCTCAGTCAAATCCTCTACAGCACTGTAGGCTTCTCCTTCCACTACTATTCTACTCAACATGACTAGTATTTTATGGTCTCTCTCTTTTAAATGTGTTAAGCAACAAACTTATGAGGCCAATGACCCTATCTATTTGTGCCTGAACTGTATCTGCAGTTTTTAGTACCTTTCACATAGTAGGACTGAAAAGATAATATGGTGAGTGAATGAATATAATGGAATAGTGTGTGTGTGTGTGTGTGTGTGTGTGTGTGTTTGGGAAGGAATAACTCCAAATAGAAGTGACACTATTTAAAATGGAAAGACATAATAAAAATTCATGCAGTCCTTGGGACAAATTCTTTTATGAATGGCAAAGAACCTGGAGCAAAACCAAATTTTACGTAGACTTTCCAGTGTTTCATCTCA
This sequence comes from Dasyprocta punctata, assembly GCA_004363535.1. NCBI lineage: Eukaryota > Metazoa > Chordata > Mammalia > Rodentia > Dasyproctidae > Dasyprocta > Dasyprocta punctata. The sequence continues at coordinate 25,474 of RJWM01009639.1, forward strand.
ATTTAGAATCTGAATTATGAAAAATCAACTGGAGAGTTTGGGATATAATCTCATACACTTCAACCTTTGACTCTAGGTGTAATTTATACCTCAATCATTACATAAGCAGAGATCTTCAAAGACTGCTACTGCTATTATAAGTGAACATCTATTTAGTGACTAAAGGTTTGCAAAGAATTTTCCCTTATGCTGTCACATTAAAATAACCCTAATAATCAAGATTAGGACTGGGGGTGTAGCCCAGAGGTAGAGCACTTGCCTAGCATGCACAAAGTCTTTTATTGAATCCATAGCTCAAAGAAAGAGACAGGAAGGGAAAAGGAAGGAAGAAAGGTAAAAAGGAAGGAGTAAAATAAAAGGCATAGGACCTGACACCCTTGCAGACATTTTGGCATATTTGTGGAATAACAAAATGAATTATGGGTAAAACAGGAAAGAAGGCAAAAATAAGGCAAATAGAGTGATGGTAGAAGCACGGAGACGGAGATCAGAAGATGAGGGATCAAAAAGAGTCATAAAAAAGGGAAAGGTGTCAACCTACAAGTAATGCAGAAATGGTCCACAAAGCAGACAAGAGAGGCTGATAGTCTTTGAAGTCAGCCTCAGTGGTGGTCTTTGAAGTTGGCATCAACGGACTGTGGGGAGATCGAAAATATCCCCCCCCCACAAAGCTTCATGTGTGTGGAAATTGACTAGATCACTGGAGTGCTCCAACTGATTGGCTGTTAGGAGGTGGGTCACTGGAAAGGTGTATTCTTGTCCCCAGCTCCTCCTTTTTCAGCTTTCTGGTTGCCATGGGATGAGCAGCTGTCCTCTGCCCAGGCCTTTTCAGCCAACTGTGCGATGAGTCCTCCAAAACCTATGAGCCAAAATAAGCCTCTCTTCCTTTAAGTTGTGGGTGTTGGCACATGGTTTCTCTTATCTGAGAAGCCCAAAGTATAAATAAAGAACAAAACAAAAGGTAATGGGAAACAAGGAGATAGAACTTTTGAAAAAAAATGGGGGAGGGGAAGGAGGGGAAGGGAATTTTAAAAAGAATTAAAAATGTGTTATGGACATGGACCAACCCCCCACAATAAATGTAATCATTATGTATGGCAAACATGCTAATTAAAAAATGTTACATTGTGGGTATTGTCCCAGTGATATGCAAGCGACTAAGATACTTGTCAACAAGAACATAAATGATATTTTTAGATAGGTGTGTCATTAAAAATTTCTTACGGGGGGGTAGATGAAGCGCATAAGGTTTTGTTTAGAGGGAAAAAATGGGTAGTTGGCAATAGGTCACGAAAAATGGAAATTAGCCTTTATTGTCTGTCTTTGGGACTCTGGAGCTGGTCTGGAGTTGGCCTAATTGAGGAAGTGAACACATCTCAAGTGGGAAGGATTCCTGGAACTCTGAATAGGCATGGAGGTGCACATCCTCCCATGACGCTCCCTGGGGAATGGGGTGACTGCAGGAGACTTCATAGGCTCTGGGCACTCCATGCTGCCTGCAAAGACCCTCCCAGCCATAGCCAGCCTCTAGGATTCTATGTGAGGTGTCATTAGGCAACTCCACTCATTTACATGCAGAATTTCCTGCATGGCCAAACTGAGACTAAACATCGCCATCCACCTGTTGCTCACAAAAAGTTTGGAAATGATCCTAGACTTTTCTCCACTTTTTGCTGCCCCCAGAGTCACTAAGAATGATTCAGGAAATGGTCAGTGCAGCATGCTCCCACATCCTTCCGACCTCCATCTGACTTCTTTCCTATCTACTTCTCACACCAAAAAACTGATCACAGCCCTTGCTCTGATCATAACTTTTCACTGGCTCCTTTCACCCTTGAGATAAGATCTAAAGTTCCTCATAGTTGTCCTCAACATCCAGCATGTTCTGCCTTCTGCTCTCATCTCTGACTTCATCACTGGGCTTCCCATCCAGCTTCCTCCAGCCACATCGATCTACTCTTAGTCCCCCATGAAAGTCTAGCTCTCTTTCACTCCTGAACTCTGAAAATCCACCCTGCTTCCCCTAAAAATTACCTCAACTTCACCTACTTTCACACCCCATCCCCTTCAGTCTTGATTCACCTGGTTAATTCCAGCCCATGGAATCTCAGCTGTGATGTTTCACAAAATTTCCCCCAGCTCTTTCTAGGCTAGTGAAGTGGCTCTGCCTGTGTGCTGCCATAGCCACCTGTATTTACCAAAATCCAAGCATTTAATACTGTGCTGTAGTTTGTTGTTTCTCTAACTTATCTGCCTCTCCATCTGGGTCGGCGGTTCTCTACACATCAGAGTAACCTAAGGACCTTATTTTTAAAGTGCAAATACTAATTAAATAAGAATACTTTAAGGTGGATCTGGGCATCAGTGCTCTGTAACAATCTCTCCCCTCCCCATAACTGTAGTGGGCATTCAGAGATGGGCACTATTGAGCAGGCTGTAATTCCTTCAGCAAGGAGAATATGCCAGATTGTTCTGGGTTCCCTGGTGTACAGAGTATTTACTATTCTGTTTGTTTTGCTCAGCCAGATAAATGATCTGCAGAGAGAGTGTATAGAAGAGATGGGTCCTGGAGAGCCCTGCCTTGGGGAGGACCCACATCTTACCCTTGATGCTTCAGCAGCTTCTGGTTCAAAGCCACATAGCCAAGCAGTGCATACAACCCGAGAGCATGCAACACCCGTGTGCAATTCTACCCTTTCAGAAAGGCTTTCAAGTCAAACAGCAATTTCTTACGGAGGAGTGGAGTACAAATTTTGGAAGGACAAATTTACTTTTCAGAGCTCTTTAGATTTCATTTCCTCTTCAGAACAAGTACATGGACGGATAAATTGAGGCTCCAAAAGGCTGTGAATGACCCTCACCTCAAAGCCTCCCCAGATCAAGTCAGAGCAGAAATCAATAGGTTACTCCCCAAGGGCAGTGAGCTTCCTCCTGGATGCCTGAATTCTGATTTTATAGCTCCTGCCTGCTGGAGTGGCTGGAGCCGGCCCGCTGCACCGCACTGCCTACTGGTGGTGGAAGTCCGACTGCAGGCGAGTAATGCTGTGTATGACGAAAAGATGCAAAGCTTGAAAAGGACCATTTTGCACCTGACTCCTCCATAAAATAGGATTACATTAGTTCCTACTGAATAAAGAGGAATTTCAACAGAGAATCTGGGGCGCTAATTAAATATAGGTGGATAGGTCTTTTCCAACGATGCATTGACTGATAGCTTCCACCCCTTTCCACCTGGGACCCCTGGTTAAAACCCACTCAGTATCCTCAGGCTCCCAATGGGTGTGAAAAAGGCTGGGCAGACAGGAGTGGCCTAGGGATGCGTTCACTATCAGCTATCTCTAGGGCAGGGCAGGCTTGGCATCAGACCTATCCGGGTTGAAATTCTTACTGGCTACAGCACTTATTGGCTCTCAGCCTCAACCTTATTACCACTCAACAAACAGGCGTGTTTATTATTGTTGTCATTGTCATTGCCAGGAAACTTCTTAGCAGCTGCACTGAAAAACGTTTCATCCCTAAAGGGCAACAAGAAATGAGGAAAAATCGAGCCACCAAGGGAAACTGCAAGTGAAACCAAATGTGACAGCGGTACTCAGCACTCTGGCTGTGCTACATGTTTCAGCAGGGTTCGCAAGGCCTGGTTGGCCTGCCTGGCCCCACAAGCGAAGGACCTAAGAAAGCAGAACCTGACACCAGCCTCTTTGCCCCTTTCAACAGCTGACGAGCTTTGGTTCCCACTCAGAGAGGCGGCAAGGCCAAAAGTCCTCCTGACACTTCTGCTGTCCAGAAGTGAAGCGAGCAGGTGCAGGACAGAGTGAGCCCCCTGTCCCCTGGTGATCAGGAAAAGCAGCAGTGTGTGCCTTTAAGATGAAGGTGGTGGGCACCCATCCATCTTCCCTAGACATAGACTTGCCTTGTTCTTCCATTTCTGGCTGAGTGATAAAAACGTTAAATGTCACTTCCTGTATCAGTGGTTAACCACTAGATGCTGGATCAGAGATTTACCAGAAGTGCTGAAGTTAAGGAAAAAAAGAAAGAAAAAAAAGAAAAAAAAACCTGCTGTTTTCAATAACCCTTTCTTGTACCCCGTGGGAACTATTTAACCTTTGGGGGACAGAGGGGTGTGACGGGGCTGCTGGGTGTAGCCAGAGCATACATCTAAGGCTAGACTGGCTAAAGGCTTCCGTGTGCTTCCTGTCGGAAGTGAGGCACTGTAACCCTGTATGTCCTTCCCCAAGGGAGTGGGTACATGGGTGTGGGTAGGAAGGACAGGGGAGTAAAACTCCTCTGTGCCTTCTTTGTCACCCGCCTGCAGGATACCCACAGTCATTGGGTTTTATTGACCCAGTGTTTTTTAATAGGACAGCAGCCCTGGCTATGTGGTGGCCTTGGTTTCCTGCAGCAATGAGTGTCTACCACGGACAGGAAGCCTGGGGGAGAGCGTGCTCCCAGGAAACTTCTGCAGAAAAGTAGCTGTGGTCTGAGGGCTGGATCCTTTGTTCTGTGCTCTTCATTCATTTTCTTCACTCAATTAAGTGCTCAGGAAAGTAAAGTGGGAGAGGCCTGGCTCAACCCCAGGAGAAGTGGCTGGAAGACCGCAGCCACCCACAACTTTGCCCCAGACCTCTGATGCTGTGCCATGCGTTTCTGCCTGGGGGTGACCTTCATGAGTCCACAAACACATGAAGCCCTGAGCTCCCTGCTGCCTCGCAGGCCCCATGCACCTCACACATTCAGCAATTGCTTTTCCTCCCTAATGCCACCTAGGATATTCTGTGGCACCAAGGAGTTGGCAGTTTGTGTTCATTGAGGGTGACCAACAGCCCTGGTTTGACTGAGACTGATGGGATTCATGGAGACTGTCATTATTAAAACCAGGAAAGTCACCGAGCATGGTGCCACACACCTGTAATCCCAGCACTCAGGAGACTGAAGCAGGAAGATCACTGTGAATTCGAAGCCAGCCTGAGCTACAATGTGAATTCAAGGCCAGCCTGAACTGCATAGTGAAGCCCTGTCTCAAAAAGATAAAAAATAAATAAATAAATAAATAAACAAACAGGAAAGTCGCAGGCAAACTAAAAGAAGGTAATCAACTACAATGGTGTGCAAGGGTATATACACATTCTACATCAAAACTGAGGCCAAACATTTGGAACAGACCCAGCCAAGCCAGACTGCAGAGTGCATGACATGGTATAAAACTTCTTGGAGCCAGGTGTGGTGGTGCATTCCTATAATCCCAGCAATCTGGGAGGCTGAGGCAAGAAGATCACAAGTTCCATTTCCACCTAGGCAATTTAATGATTTAACAAGACTCAAAATTTAAAAATGAGAAAAAGGGCTAGGGATGTACCTCAGTGTGAAGGCCCTAGGTTAAGGAAGGAAGGAAGGAAGGAAGGAAGGAAGGAAGGAAGGAAGGAAGGAAGGAAGGAAAGAAGGAAAGAAGGAAAGAAGGAAAGGGAAGGGAAGGGAAGGGAAGGGAAGGGAAGGGAAGGGAAGGGAAGGGAAGGGAACAGAACAGAAGGGAAGGGAAGGGAAAGGAGAAGAGAGGAGAAGAGTTTCTTAGGGAGAATGTGAGATCATAACTACTTGCAAACTATGACTGGGCTACAGCAAAAAATCATCCTCTCACAGGTAGGCATGTTGGAACATGCCTGTAATTCCAGCACTATGGGTGGCCAAAGCAAATGGATTGCAAGTTTGAGCCCAGCCTGTGCAGTTAACAATTTAGCAAGACTGTCTCAAAGTAAAAATGCTAAATATGTAGCTCAGTATGACAATCCTAGGTTCAATTCCTACTATCAATTTTTTTAAAGGAAAAGAAAATGAAATAAAGGAAGAAAAAAGGAAAAGAATAAGAAAAAAAATCCATCCTCTCTTAAGTCAATAGCTGTCAGAAGAAATCTAAAATTAACGTCAGAATAGGAAAGGTAATGGGCATGGCAAAAAACACATTTCACTAAATCACTTGCAGGCCTCTGAAACTTACTCATTATTTCCCTGCTTGCAAACTCTGGGAACAGGTCCAGCAGCCCAAGGGGCCCAAGACAGAAAACCTAGGGCGCCATGTAACTCCTCCCCTGCCTAAGTCCCTGTCTGTCCTTTCAAGGAGCCCTGATTTTCCTACTACCTATTCTCTGTCATCTCCGCTGTCACTGCCACTGCCTGACTCAGGTTCTCACCATCCCTCAACTGTTAATTCTCAAAAACCCTCTTCCTCTCCAACCCCCATTTCCTCTGCCCCCTGACCTGTTAGATGCTCCTTGCCTCTTTCAATCAAATTCAAGAAACATTTACTGAATACCTAGATCAGAAGAATGTTACAGATTTCACATGACACTGGACGACATTTCTCATGGATGCCTTTTAGAACAGGATGAGCCACCTGGATTGAGAAAATCTCCCTGACATCACGGGCAAAACTGAGCACTTTCTCCCTTGCTTCCTAGTTCTTACCGCCCTCCAGCTCTCATCTCATTGCTATGGTCACTGCTTTGTATCTCCATCCTGCCCATTAATTGTGAACCCCCTGTGCCTTAACTACTTTTTCCCTAAGGTCAGTCCTAGACCTGGACAAGTAGGAATCACATAATAAGCATAGAAAACAAGACAATATGGAGAGAATCGAAATACTGGATGGAGACTATTGTATTTTGATGGTTCTGTAGCCATTTGAAGATATAAAATTCAAAGACTGGGTTGGGGATGTAGCTCAGTGGTAGAACACTTGCCTCACACACCAAGGTCCTGGTTTTGACACTTAGCACTGCAAATCCAAACGAAAAGCTACTGAATATAGTTAGATTAATCAACAGTGTAGTCTCCACTAGAGAACAAAAGATCTCTGCCTATTAACCAACATTTTTATAAACTTCTTGAATGAAAAGGAAAAAATCCATAAAACAGATTTATAGATAAACCAAAGCTGAGAGATGCCACTATTGCATAGAAGGCTAAAATTAATGTTCCAAAATTACCTCGGCTTACCAGACTGATGGGCTCCAACTAAGAAGATAAAAATTCACACCTACAAATGTAAATGCTACTCTTGTAGTAGCACTGTGCACTTGTATAACAGAGAAGATCCGAGTTAGTGGCAGTTCGTATGAAAAAAAAATAAAACTACAATTCTCAGTCTTTGAGCTAGCAGAGAATTTAGACTATTTAATGTGAACAACCTTCAGCTCTTTTTAAACACTAGAACAGTTGTATCAATTAGAATTTCACACAAACACCCAGCAGTTGAAAGAAATTTTGAAAGGTGCTGCTCTGGTTAGACAAAGGTGCAAAGGTTCTGACCAGTCCCCTCCCTACAATTTGCCTCTCAAAAATCCCACCTAATGAAGATGTCTAAGGTGCCTTTCCAAATTCCTGGGGCCTTGTGAGTGCCCTTTGTAGCAGCAGATCTGAACCAACTCCTTTGTTTTCCATGGCCACACAGCAAGTATGAGAACTCCTGCAGCCCTCTAAGCCCTTAGCCAGTTCTATTTTTGCTTGTTATTATTAATTTTTTGTCCTCCCTAGTAGTGTATCATTTATTTTACTATTTGCACACTAACCAGGGAGTACTTTTCACTGGTGTGTCCCTCGTGCATAGTGGGGGCTCAGCAAACACTTGTTGGGAAACACTTGTTGAAAAAACTGGAGAAGAACCCAGACATGTTAACTTTCCTAGTGTGCCCTTCCAGGAGTGTGACTGTCCCAAGCAACCATCAAAGCCGCAATCGCATTAGGTTGATTGAAATATAATCCTAATGACTACGAAATGGTTTTCTCTTCCACATCTAGAGTCACCTGCTTCTTCAGTTCCATGTGTTCCTCCCACCCTCTTCTGTCCCTCATACCTTTGATTAGAAGCCCAGGTTTTCGGCATTGTCCTCCTTGCTATCTGGATCTAACCAGAACACGAAGGGGTAGGAACAAGTGCTGAGAAGCAGGGAAAATGCCAAAGGTGACCTAATGTTGAAAGGGTAGGTGGGGAAACCCCAAGGTCATGAGAGAGCAGCAAGGACCTTGCAGGGTCTTTCAGTGAGATAGTAAATATCCTCAACCAGGCAGGCCACACTGAACCTCTATCACAACCACTCAACCTCAGCAGCCATACATAATACGTGATGGAGTAGATAGGGTTGTGCTCTAATACGTATTATTTGTGGACACCAACTTTTGAATTTCATTTAATTTACACATCATGAAAATGTTACTCTTGTAATCATTTAAAATGCAAAAACGCCTTCTTAATTCACTGGACTCACAAAAGCAAGCAGCAAGCTGGATTTAGCCCGTGGGCCACAGTTTGTCAATTCCTATTTGTCCGATCCAAGCCCTTACTGAGATGAGGACTCAGGAAGAGCAGTGACCAGGGGTGCAGCACAAGAGTAGAATCCACATGGTTTGGCTCTACAGTTGTGCTTTCCTCTACAAAGCAATATGTATGTCAGCTGCCCCCATTTCATTTGGCTGCCATGTGCCTCTACTATGAAGGTGACAGCCTGGCCCAAGCTCTGCCAGCTGTAGCATCTGGTGTGGAACCTTTGGACATGCTAGGCTGACTCTGTCCCGTTTCTCTGCCCGTTCACAGGATGACTTTGTGCAGGTCAACTACCCTCTATGTACTATGAGAAAATACTAACAGGGATCTAGAGTGAGCCATCTCTGAAAATGTCCTCGGTCACTAGCCTTTCTACCCATGCATCTCAGCTGTCTGCCTTGCCCTCTTCTGGGATGACTCGGTCCTGGCCATCCTGACACCCCCACCAGCTGGCACTGCCTACTGTCATCCCCAGTGACCATCACTTGAAGAAACCATCATCTCTGGTGCCATCAAAGGATAATGACTCCTGGGCAGGAAAGCTAGAAATGAAAGCATGTGAGGTCTATTTTCAGATGCATGAATGAGTGGGAGGATATATGATTCATGGGTTAAGTGCTTTCTGAATAGCATGTTTCCATCATTTTCTGGAACGCAGCAAGTTAGCTTCCTCCGAGGAAGTGTGGGTGAGGATGCTGTTTGGGGTTTCCTCTTTTAAAGGGGAGGTTTTGTTTGATTTCTGTTGTTGTTTGATTGGTTTTTGAAACATTTGTTCTGTTTTGTTGTGATGTGTTTTAATGAGAAATTTGCAGTGACTATGAGAGAAAGTTTGAGGGGAAAGAAGATAGAGCCCACATATAGCCCCTGCAGAATTTGCTCAGACAGGGGTGAAGGTGGTTCAAAGTCATACAGTCAGATGCCTCAGGACCTGCCAAACACCAGATTCCTTGGTTAGGAAATCAGAGACAGTCTGATATGTGGGTTTCATAGATTGCCAACCAAAGATAAGGAAGGGAAAGGGAGAGTTCTGGCCTGGAGTGCCAAGCGGGCTTGGTGCCCTGGACTTGTCCCTGCCATCATATTAAAGAATGTGGCTGCTCTGCCCCAAAGCAGTTCCCTCAGTCACACCAGGTCATGGTAGGCAGGAGTGGAGGGCACAAGGAGCCTGGTCATCATCCTGTCTCAACATTGGCTCCCTCTGCCATTCTTCCCCAGGGTATCCAATCCCCAAGAGGGTGGCGATTTTGACTTAGGGTGCCATTTTACAGGATCTTCTTGGGAAACTCTACGGGCCTCTGGAAACTGAAGCAGAAACCACTCTAAGGACTGCTCAACTCCTGCATCCCCACTAGCCAGCAGTGTGCTGATAAAGGCTTAAGAACTGGCTATTCCAAAGCAAAGGCCATGGATTTTAGCATTTGTTGACTCTCAGCAGGTAAATACTCCCACTTTGGCTGACTTCATATTGCCAGGGAGGTGTAACTGGATCTCCAAAATCTGACAACATTCAACTGGGAATGAGTCAACTCCAGTACACACAGCCCTGAGCTCTTCAGTACTGAAGGGGAGGGCAGAAACCAGATCAGACTGCTCAGGTGCCACAAGGAACTGTGACCCCTTGACGCATCACAGCTAAGGGACCTGGCTGCACAGAAGGGAGGAGCAGGGGCAGGAGGCAGTGGGTAGTCAGCTGCTTTAAACCCCCATAAAGAAGGTACGTAGGAGGAAATAAGGAAACAGGAATAAACACTAGAAAATACACAAGTATCAAAGCTCTGTGTGATCAAAACCAAAACTGCCAAGTATTTAACCACCTCTCTTTCTATTTCCTGAGAGTGTTTCTGTCTTTGTCCATCATTTCTCAGGAAAAGTCTCACTGAAGGGTCTCAGGAAGCAGCAGCCATCCAGTGGCCCTGGACAGAGATGCCCTGCCTTTGAAATATGATAAAGAAGAGATAGAAACTCAAGGAATCTGTCCCCTAAATAGACAATGGCTCTGTCCACCTGGTCAGGCCCAGGTGGCCACAGCTACAACTCCCTCCTCCCCAGGCTCCTTGCTAGTCCAACCTAATACGCTGCTTCTGGGCTAGAGAAGGAGGAAAACCTCACCTCCTCTAGCTCCTTAGATTTCCCCACAGTCCATCCAGTCTTCTCTGTTAAGCATATCTAAGGATGTGAGGATCAAGAAAGGCCCCTTCCCTTGGGCAGTTTTGGCTTAGCAGGCATCTGGGAGTACAGCCAACTGGTAGCTCACTCATGAAAGATCTCATTCTGTGCTCGCCCTCCTGTCCAGCAGCTGACACCGAAAAGTCTCTGCTGCCTACTTTGCTATCCCTTGCCTTTGAGAAGCCCTCACCTGGTTGGGACCCTTGCACAATCATCCCAGCTGCCTCTACTCCCTCCCTGCAGGACTGTGCACTGGCTGCTTTAAACACTCACTGAAACTCTTTGGATTGTAATTTCCTTATGAATAACATAACTGATTGGACTTTACTGTAGTTTCATACAAATTTTAGTAGAAAAATAAGATTTGTGTGGAACTTAAAAATGATCAAGTGCTTTCTTTTAATCATTACCAAAAAACCTTATATAATATAAGTATTAATATTAGATATTAGTGAGGCAGGAGGATCACTGTGAATTCAAAGTCAGCCTGGGCTACATAATGAGTTCAGGACCAGTCAGAACTACACATCAAGACCCTATCTCAAAAATAAATCAAATGAACAAACAAACAAACAAAACATTTTTATAGTTGAGGACAATTTAAGCTCAAAGAATGTATAGAACCTTCTAGGAGTAACAGAAGAGCCAGAATGGGAATGTATATTCATGTGACTCTAAATGCAACAGCATGAGCAAAACTTTCCCTAAGGGATTGAATGATTAGAATCTTCAAAACTATTTGCACTTTAACACCATTGTCCTGAAGCTAGGGACACAAATCAGTCAAAGGTGCTCTAAGGGGCCATAATCAATATTTGCTGATACAGTCACACAAAAGATCCTGTGGGTTGAAATGTGGCAGTCTCTTGCTTACTAGTCACCAATTTTACTGACTCAATTCTGTGCACCTGGAGACTGGAAAAGATAAGGTCCCTCATCTGAATCCAAACATGTCAAAGTTACAGCTTTGATCCAGGTACACAACAGAACTTTTAATATTATGAATTTCTCCAGTGTCACACAGATGCTGGGAATGGCAGCCATGTAGGGTCTTCTGAGGTCCCCTGTGCCTGAGGCCTCTGGTCTCAGTTCATTATGATGAGCCTCAAGTACAGAACTGCAGCCCTTTCTAGAAAAGAGTAGTAAACTTAGAAATCTGCCCTCTTGTAAAAAAGGATCAGGATGCTATAGTAACTCTCTTGTGAGTCCACTGGGCAGTATATATCAAGTTGAATACTTTAAATTATATACAATTTTTAGTTATCAATTTTATTTCAATCTAAAAGCTTTGTTCATAAAATCATTATGATTCAGTTAATGAGACTTGATAAAGTATTAATCTCTTTGGTAGAGACAATAATGGTTAACCATTATGGAGTTTGGAGAAATATAAAACCCAAACTGTTTATCAGAAAAGTTGAGATAATTTCCTATATTCTTTGCATAAGATAAAAGCCTGCAAAAGATGAGATTCAAAAGACATGGAAAAAGCCCTAAATGCTCATCAACAAGTGAATGGATACAGTAAATGAGATATATGCACACACTAGAAAATTATTCAACCTTAAAAGAAGGAAATAGTGCCATTTGGAACAAGGAGGACACTGGGCTAAGTGAAATAACCCAGGTGCAGAAAGATAAATACTGTGCATTCTCACTTGTATGTGGAATCTCAAGTAGTTAAAGTGGTAGAAGTAGAAAGTAGATCATTGGTTGCCAGGGTTTGGAGGGAGAAGGAAATGTTAGGAAACTGGTCAAAAGGCACAAAGTTTCAGTTATGCAAGATGAGTAAGTTCTGAAGATCTCTTGTACAGCGCCATGACTGTAGTTAATAACACTATATTGTATACTTGAATTTTGCTAAGAGGTTAGATTGCTTTCACCACAAAAAAAGAAAGAAAAGAGTTATTATGTGAGGTGATGGATGTTTTAATTATTTTAGTTGCTGTGATCATTTCATAATGTATACCTACATCAAAATATCAAGCTGTGTGCTTTATGTGCAATTTCTATGTGTCAATTTTACTTAAGTAAGGCTGGAAGGAAAAAACAGATTAGGCTCAGGAAATGATCTGAGTGTACCAGGAAGTCAAACTTCAAATGCTGAGAATAAAACCAGAATTACCTATGTGTGGCCTTTGTTGCAGAAAGACCAGGCAAACTGCCCAAGAGCAGGCTACCAAGTGAGAGGCTGGGCCAGTTGGGCTGGCTCTGGGCATACAGAATGAGCAGCGACAAAGGTGAGTCAGGAACATCTGTTCAGAAGAATTCAAGGAAGCCACCTGGAACCAGAAAGGACAAGAAAGGGGGTTTATTAAGCTGCAGGGAGAAATGGGGGCAATAAAGAAGACTGATTTCAACTGGTGATAGGAAAAGAAAAAAGAATAAAAAAGTAGTAAGGGTGAAAGCACACACAGAAGATAGCGTCTAGTGGGTAAAAGTGCTGAATAAAGTAAACCCAGGTCCCAAGGGAACATCCTTGGAGATTCATGAAAGAGGAAACTGAGGCAGATTCACTGCTGAAACTGCAGGGGGGAAGCTCAGCTTTTTCCTTACGGATGGATCCCAAGTCCTGTAGAAATGGGCAAAAGAAGGAGGTAAAGGAAAAGGAATATAAAATAAGACTTTCAAGACTAATTCAATTCACAAAAAGGAGATAAAAAGTAATTAAAATAGAAATGTGAAATTACCACCAAAAAAAAAATCCCAGCACTAAGGGAAGCTGAGGCAGGAGGATCAGAGTGAGTTTAAGGCCAGCTTGGGCTACATAGTAAGTTCTAGGCCAGCCTGAACTACATAGCAAGACCCTGTCTCAAAAAACAAAGCAAAAGGCAAGATGTACCTCTTAAAGATTTGTAGGGAAAGAAAACCCAGCACACATTTGTTTAAGAAGCCTAGATGTTACCTGTTTAGAAGACAGAATTCACCAAGAACATAGAGAGGAACTGAATCTCTAGTTTCTTTGCCAGACAATTTTCAGAGTGAGATTCTCTTACAGTTTATAATAAGAACTTGCCAAAGAAGTATGAAATCTGGATCTGATAATATATAACGATGCCTGTGAATTGAAGAAGCAAACAATCGACTTCATGGATATACATGTCCCCTGAAATAAATCCTTACAATCTCCAAAAGAAAAGTGAAAAAGAAAATCCATATATAAAAATATGATTTACTTCCTGAAAACCCACAAGAAGGGAATGGATGGAGGGAAGAGAAGAAAATTTCTACTGATTCTTGAGGAAATAACAAAATTTGAGACCTAAGCAAAGTGGCCCAACAGACCAAATAACCCGCGTTGTAAAAGTGTAGGACAGTGACAGTGAACCTTTCAGAGACCAAGTGCCAAACTGCAACCCAAAACCCATTTATTTATCACAAAGTGCCAACATTGCAATTAAACCTGAGTACGGAGATTTTAGGTTAGAAAAAACAACTCATACATTAACATCTTTTGTCTTAAAAGAAAAACAACACTCATGCCATAGGTTTGCCACCACTGGTGGGACACAAGGTGCTTGTTTGCACACGTGCATGCCAATAATTGGCTACCAAAATAGAAACTGAGCCAGGAAGGCTGACATTGTTTACATACAGAAAAGAACAAAGGTGATAGCATGTAATGTGAATGATGCTCCCATTTTTATTTATGAAACTAGTAGTCAAAGTTTACCTCTCAGAAACAAGAAGTTTGGCAGTAGTATAAAGAAGGGAGTAGATTCCTGATGGAACATGAAGAGATTAAAACAAAAGAGGGGAGTTGAAGGGGAAGCCAGGCCTCTGATCTTCCCTTGCTGGCAGTGGTGGGTACGTTAGAAAATGATACAAGGAAGTGCTCAAGGACAGTGGCCTTGAAATCAAAGGCTTCCAGGAGAAAACCAGTCTCTCAAGTAGAGGCAATAAACAGAGAGATCAGGGTAAAGAAACTGGAATAGAAATAATGAAACGCAAAAGACCCCAGGGAGGTTTCTAGAGGTGGTTGAACTGAGAAAGAAAGAAATGAGGAAAAGAGAAAGATACAGCAAAAATGCAGCAACTGCAAGCAAAAGTCTAGAGTATGCTAGAAACATAGAGGGGAAAAGAATATGGTAAAATTTAAAGAGAGAAGTGGATAGATTTTATTGCCATGCTTGAAATGGGTGATACAGGGGCTCTTTATGGAATTGCTTCCAGGAGAAATAGATGAGAAGCCAGTGGGCTGATTCCAGTATGCCAAGAAAAATAAAGAAATGCTTGAGTTATCAGCCAACAACCCACATTAAGACACAAACGCATCTGAGCTGTGAGGTGGGGGGTGCACAAGGTTCAGGGATCACCCTGCTGACACCTGCTGACTTTGGCTTCTCACCTGGGCCACCTGCTCCCGATGGCACATGGGGAAGAGGGAAAAAAGATGAAAAAAATGCTACTCAATGAAGATGCCATCAGTGTTTAGACAGTGACAATTACATGCCAAGCGCAATGCTTGATCCTGAGAAATAGAAAACTACATGAAAAACACTGCTAGATATCCTGATACACAACAGAGGCAGAAGGGGAGAGGGAGTATTGAAAATGCAGAATTTGCTGCATAAGGCAGAGCAAAACTCATTTTCATGAAATTTAAAGACAACACAAAATACAATCGAATTGAAGATACGAAGACAGACAAGAGATTAATGCATATTCTCTTTGATGGGAGAACAAGAAAGAAAAGGAAACTAGCAAACAAAAAAAAAGAAGTCATGTCAAGAGCCTGCTGTGTGTATCAGAGGCACAGGGGATTGAATTCGGATCCCAGCCCCCTCTCTGCTTGTTCTGAGGTGGCCTTGAACAAGGCGTTTGTGGACCCTGAGCCTCAGTTCCTTCCACTTTAAAATAGATAATAGCTGTCCAATGACAGAGTATTATGGTTTGGTTCAAAAATGCCCCCTAAAAGGCTGTGTGCAGAGATGGGGGTTTGGGGCAGCATTAGCTCTTGGGGCACTAACTTCACAGATGAGTTCACAACTGAATATACTGTTAGGAGGTATGGCCCCGCTGAAGAAAGTAGCTCCTGGGGTTGTGCGTGTAAAGGGTGTATCCTGTCCCCAGTGCCTCCCTCCTTCCTGGCTCCCACTCTATCTCTCTCCCTTTCTCTCGGCTTCCTGGCTCTCATAATGTTAGCTTTCCTCCACCATGTCCTTCTACCGCGAGGTTTCCACCTTGGATCAAGGCAAAAGCGTGAGCCAAAATAAATCTTTTCTCCTGTAAATGCTCCATGTCGGATATTTTGTCCCAGCAATGAAAAACAGACTAAAGCAGAAAAATCAGAGCATTTCTGGTTGTCTCCAAAACAGAGTGAGGTATGTAGGACTTGCACTCCTACCATAAATAATAATAAAACTGGATAAAATAGAGTTAAAAGAAAAACTGTTCTCAGGCACTATACTACAGATGATAAAGGGATGTGACCCCTGAGAAATGAAAACTACAAGAGGTAAATTCCATATTTACTTCTTTCCTCTGCCTGGGGGCTTTCCAGCCACAGAACAGGGAAATGGAGACCCAATCGTGGGTGGAAGGAAAAGACACTGAATGTTAGGGCTGCTAGAAGGATTGCGTTTGCGGGGCAGGGTACTAGACAGGAAGGAACTGCACAGGGAAGAAGTCCAGGAATCCACATCGGGGACCAGCTGAGTCTCTGGCTGAAACCAACGCTGCAGATGTGCAGGGTAAGACTTCCCAAGGCCTAGTGGAGGGGAGATCTGTGGAGCTGTGCATTGCAGAGATTCCAGAGATCACACTGGAGAGAGGACATTAGTGTTCTCAGTGGTCATGGTGGAGAAGACTTAGCAAGCACTCTGGGTGCTCAACTACGAACCAGGCTGTACCTTTGGACTTGGTCTACTCTGGTCTTATAGAGGGCCTATCACGGGCCCACTGTGATCAAGCCAACAGCCAACACCCACATCAAACCAATCCACTGACAGACTGTCTGCCAAAACAAAGGCACTATTTTTTATTTTTTTATTTTTTTTTCCTTTTTGAGACAAGGTCTTGCTATGTAATTCAGGCTGGGCTTGAACTCACCGTGCAGCCCAGGCTGGTCTCAAACTCACAGTGATCCTCCTGCCTCAGCCTCCTAAGTGCTGGGATTACAAGCATGAGCCACCATACCTGTGTCCTCATATCTAAAAATCTGAAGTCTCAGAAGAAAAGAAAAGGGAAATTGAGGTAGAAAATATATTTCCAAAATAATGACCAGTCAGGACTGGTGCAATGCCCATCTATAAATCCAGTATTCAGGAGCTGAGGCAGGAGACTTGAGAGTTTGAAGCAAACCTGAGATACACAGCAGATTGAAGGCTGAATTGGACTACATAGGGAGACCCTGTCTCAAATAACAACACTGATTATAATAATATCGATGACTATATATGATGAAAATAACAATCTAAAGTTTAAAAATCTCAATATATCTGAAACAAGATAAAGACAACCACATCTAAGCATATTATAGTCGAGTTCCTGAAAAAGATATTCTCTTTACCTTAGAAGTACCCAGGAGGCCAAAAACAAACAACTCGTCACAGTATGGGCTGAAATACGAGAATGATCACTGACTTCTCAGCAGGAACAATAAAATCCAGAAGATAATAAATGACATCTTTGAAGTTCTAAAAGAGGAAAAACTGCTATCCTGGAATTCTTTATCAGCAGAAATATCCTTTTCAATGAAGGCAAAATAAATACATGTTCAGATAAGCAAAAGCAGAGAGAATTTATCATCAACCAAACTACACAATATAAAATGTTAAAGGAAGTTCTTTGGGCCAAAGGGAAATGATATTTGATTAAAAAAAAAAAGATGTACAATACACAAAGGAGGATCTCAAATGTGGTAAATATATAAGGTAGATATAAAACACTTCATTGTAAAATTTCTGTAAACCACAGTGACTACATAAGGTAAAAATAATGACAATGTGTTTCCAGATCTGTAATATATGCAGGAAAAAAATGTATGTCAGCCATAGGATTAAAGACAGAAGAGGGGTAATTGGAGACATGTTACTGTAAATTGGGTTTGTTGGTTGGTTGGTTGGTTTGTCTGTCTCAGCCCTGAGAATTCAATCCAGGACCCTCATCCTAAGCTAAGTCTGGCTAAGTCTCTAAGTTGCCCAATCTAGACTGCCCAATAAGCCTCCTGCTGTAAATTCCTAGATTAAAGGGTCAAGAATGGGATATACACAAGTACCTCATTAATCCAAAAAAAAAAAGAGACTGGGGCAGAAAAGAAACAAAAACTAGATGAAGAAATCAAGAACAAATAGCAGGGTGGTAGAACTGGACCCAGCCTAACTTACAGAGCTGTTGTGAAGACAATGAAATCCGGAAAGTGGGACTCTGTGACAAAGCTGCCCTGGTGACAGAGGTGAACTTTTGGCAGCAGCTTTCAGGATGGAGGATGGGAGGTGGCAATAAAGGAAGTGGAAAAGCAAACTTGGGGGAAATGAAAATTCTGAGAGAAGAGGTTACAAGTGTTCACGCTGCTTCTCACACTGGTTTTTCGGGCACACACCACCCTGCAGTGTTCTCCAGTGAGCACTGATGGGGCACACAGCCGTGTCGCAGTCTTACAAACAACCGCCTGAACCCGGCTTGGTACCGGCTGACAGGAGAGGAAGCTGAACTGGTTTGCAGCGCTGCTGTTTTAGGTGTTAGGAGACAGGAAAGAAGCTTCCACTTCTACTGCTCCTTGCAAACACCTGGTGGGAAGAAAATGTGCCCTGCTGCAGAAAACAAAGAAAAAGACTATCTGCCCGCTGAAGGAACAGCTTAAAAAGAAGGGCGGCTATTACAAATTGGGTTGTTATAAACATGGGTGCACAAATATCACTGTGGTATAATGTTTTCAGTTCTTCTGGGAAAATGCCCAGAAGCGGGATAGCTGGCTCAAATGGGATCTCCAATCCTAGCTTCTTGAGGAATCTCCACACTGATTTAGCCAAGTCTCAGAAATAACCCAAGTGCCCATCAATCAAGGAATGGACAAAAAAGATGTGGTATTTTTATATAATGGAGTACTACTCAGCTATCAAGAAAGATTGTATCAAGACTTTTATAAGTAAATGGACACAACTTGAGACCATACTCATAAGTGAAATAAATCGAACTCACATGTGTAAATACCATATTGTCTCCCTAGTGTAAGAAACTGAAACAGATATGATCCAAAACCTACAATAAATACTGTGTAAGGGTAAGAAACTTCTCAAAGAGCAAAAGTAATTGGGGTAGAGGAAAGGAGGAAAGAAGGAAAGGAAAAGGAAAAAGACATACATCCATATATATGTGTATGTAAGATAGATAAAATGACTATACTACTAAATGTATTAGTTATTGAAAAAGAACAGTTAATATTCATATGATTAGATCAATTTTACATGTCTATATCTGTTAATCTAAACAACCATGTTGAAAGTAACGATATGCAGTATTCCAACCATTGTCAAATTCTTATCATCTTGTTTTGTAAACCCATAAAGTTACTGTTTTGGATTTGCTGTTGTCATTCGTCTGTCTCTTTTGCTTTTTGTCTTGCTTTTCTGTCTTTTTTTTCTTAAATTAAAAAAAAAAAGTGTGGAAGCAAAAAAAGATGCAGGACCCAGAAGAGAAAATTAGAATCAAATCCATGACACAGGAAACAAGTAGCTATAAAATTAGAGTTTTAGTAGGTATTAGGCAAAAAATCAGTTAAAACAGGGCCTCATGTGGTAAATGTAAATGAACCAGGTTATTTGATGCGGTGAAGGCCCAGAGCATGGAAATGTGACAATATCTTATTTAAATGTGTCATACCAACCAGAATTTGTACCTAAATGACAGGGAAAAGTGGCCAAGAATAATTCAATTCAGTTCTGCACTCATTTACTGATGACCTTCTGACACTAGGCTCTGTGTCAGGTGCCAAAAAAATTTTTTCAAAAATTACTAAGACCAAGTTAAGGCCTTCAAGAAATACACACTTGAACTCAGGAGTCTGAGGCAGGAAGAATGCCATGTGTTTGAAGGCAGCCTAAACTACATAACAAGACTCTGTCTCAAAAAAATAAACCCAAAAAACAAAAGAAATAAACACTCGTAGAGGGAGAAAGGCATTGAAAAACTCAGAAAGCAGTGTGACTATCATTCCTGTAGACACCGACCACTAGAAACTCATTTGACCTCAGTTTTGTTAGACATAAAATAAGATTGTGAGCAAGATTGCGAGCACGACATAATTTTCAAAGTTCCTGGCACACTACCTCAACTATAGTACTTTGACAACTCTCTACTTGAGAGAAAGACACATATTAGAACCTGAATGTCAAGTGGAAGCTGCTTGTATCTATGCCTGGGCCCCACCCAACCTAGTGTCCTAATTCTCCTGGGAGAATCGTCCCACTTATTTCACACCCATCACCCTGGATGAAAAATCACTCTGTGTCCCAAGAGATGTAAATTATGGGAGTGTGCTTTGAATGAGAGTGCACACAGGCAGTATAAAGTTTAAGAATAACAAGGTAACTAGAGAAAACAACCCTAAAGTTCATTTGGAACCAGAGGAGACCTAGAATAGCAAAGGTAATTCTAGGCAACAAAGGCAAAGCATGGTACACACAATCCCTGACTTGAAACTGTACTACAAAGCTACTGTGATAAAAAATAGTGTGGCACTGACAAAAAAACCAGACCCAAGACTCAATGGAACAGATTAAAAGATGTAGAAACAACTCCAGATATATTCAGCCACCTTATCTTTGACAAATAAGCAAAACACATTCACTGGAAGAAAGACAACCTCTTGAATAAATGCTATTGTAAAAATTGGCTTTCCGTATGCCAAAGATTAAAACTAGTCCCATGACTTTCACCATGCACTAAACTAAAACTGAAATGCATTAAAGATCTAAATATTAAAATAGAAACACTAAATCTGCTGAAAGAATAGGCAGAACTCTTGAAGACACTGGTATAAGCAAAGACTTTATGAACAAATCCCCAAATACACAGGAACTATCACAAAGAATCAACGACTGGGGTATCATCTTATTAAAAAAGCTTTTGTACAGCAAGAAAAACCACCAACAGAGTGAAAAGACAACACACTTTGTGGGAAAAAAAATTTGCCAGTTAGTTCTTAGACAAAGGACTGCTATCTAGAATATAGAAAGAACTCAAAGAAAATCAGACCCCTTAAATTTAAAGACCCAATCCAAATTTATCTACAGTAAATAGACATTTCTTGGTAGAACGAGCAAATAACTATATGAAAAAAATGTACATTACTGGTCATTCCAGAGATGCAAATTAAATGACACTGAGATTTCATCTCACTCCAGAAAGAATGGTTATTATCAAGAAATCAACAATAACAAATTCTGGTGAGACTGTGGGGAAAAGGAATTCTTCACTGTTGGTAGGTGTATAGACTGGTGCAACCACTACGGAAATTCCTCAAAAAATAAGGATCAGAGGTCCCACTGGATCCAGCTATTCCCCTTCTTGCTATCTTCCTGAAAGAGTTAAAAACATCATACCACAGTGATACATGCACATCCATCTTTATAGCAGCACAGTTTGTAACAGCTAAATCTTGGAAATGGCCCAAATGTCCATCAACTGATGAATTTGATTTTTGTTCATGAACTCTCTTCCTACTCCTATGTCATCAAGATTTTTACCTACTCTGTCTTCTAGTAAGTTTAGTGTTTCTGTTTTAATATTCAGATCTTTGATCCATTTTGACTTTATTTTAGTGCATGGTGATAGACATGGATCTAGTTTTAGTTTACAGCATATAGAAAGTCAGTTTTTCCAGCACCGTTTCTTAAAGAGGCTATATTTATTCCAATGTACATGTCTGGCCCCTTTGTCAAAAATGAGGTGGCTAAGTGTGTTTGTAGTTGTGGCTGTATCTTCTAATCTATTCCATTGATCTTCAGGTCTGTTTTGATTCTGGTACCATGCTGATTTTATCACAGTAGCTTTGCAGTATAGTTTCAAGTCAGGGATTGTGATACCTCCTGCCTTCCCTTTGTTGCCCAGAATTGCCTTTGCTATTCTAGGTCTTTTCTGGTTCCAGATGAATTTTAGGAATGCTTTCTCTAGGTCTGTGAGGCAGGCAACTGGTATTTTGATTGGGATTGCATTAAATCTGTATAATAATTTTGGGAGAATGGCCATTTTCACAATGTTTGTCCTTCCTATCCATGAACAGGGAATGTCTTTCCATTTTCTGAGATCTTCTTCGATTTCCTTTTTTAGAGTAATGTAATTTTCACTGTATAGATCTTTTACTTCCTTCGTTAGATTGATTCCTAAGTATTTCATTTTTTTAGCTGTTATACTGAAGGGTGTGATTGCCCTTATTTCTCTATCAGTGACTTTGTTGTTTGTGTACAGGAATGCTATTGATTTTTGAGTGTTCACCTTGTATCCAGCCACATTACTGAATTTGGTTATTACTTCTAGAAGTCTTCTAATGGATTTTTGGGGGTCTTCTATTTAGAGTATCATATCATCTGCAAATAATGATAATTTCACTTCTTCCCTTTCTACCCTTATTCCCTTTATTTCTTTCTCTTGTCTAATTACTCTGGCTAATATTTCCAGAACTGTATTGAATAGAAGTGGTGATAATGGACATCCTTGTCTTGTCCCTGATTTTAGGTTGAAAGTTTTCAGTTTTTCTCCATTCAGTAAGATGTTGGCTGTTGGTTTATGATATAAGGCTTTTATCAGGTTGAGGTAGAAACCATCTAGTCTGATTTTCTGTAGGTTTTTTATCATGAATGGTTGTTGGATTTTGTCAAAAGATTTTTCTGCATCTATTGAGATGATCATGTGGTTCTTGTCCTTGGCCCTGTTGATATGGTGTATTACATGTATTGATTCACGTATGTTGAACTATCCCTGCATTCCTGGGATGAATCCCACTTGATCATGGTGTATAATCTTTCTGATAACTTGCTGTATTCTATTTGCCAGTATTTTATTGAGGATTTTTGCATCTATGTTCATTTGGGAGATTGGCCTGTAATTTTCTTTTTTGGTTGGGTCTTTCTCTGGTTTTGGTATTAGGGTAATACTTGTTTCCAGGAATGTGTTAGGGAGACTTACTTCCCTTTCAATTTCACTGAAGAGTTTGAGGAGTGTTGGCATTAAGTCTTCCCTAAATTTCTTGTAGAATTCAGTGGTGAATCCATCAGGGCCTGGGCTTTTCTTTGTTGGTAGGGTCCTGATTACATTTTCAATTTCATTAGCTGAAATTGGGTTATTCTGCAGCTTTACATCTTCTTGACTCAGCTTTGGTAATTCATAGGTTTCTAGGAATCTGTCCATTTCTTCTGTATTATCGATTCTATGTGAGTAAAGGTTTTCGAAGTAGGTGTTGATGATCTTCTGTATTTCCACAGGGTCTGTAGTGATTTTACCCTTTTCATTTCTTATGGCATTAATCTGAGATTTTTCTTTCCTCTTTTTGATAAGGTTGGCTAGGGGTTTATCAATTTTATTTACTCTTTCAAAGAACTAACTCTTTGATTCATTAATTCCTTGTATTATTTTCTTAGTTTCAGTTGCATTAACTTCTGCTCTAATCTTAATAATTTCCTCCCTTCTTTGAGCTTTGGACTTGACTTGTTCTTCTTTTTCTAGAAGTTTGAAGTGTAGCATTAGGTTGTTTATGTGTGTTCTTTCCATTTTTCTGATGTGAGAGTTTAGTGCTATAAATTTCCCTCTGAGGACTGCTTTCATTGTGTCCCACAGGTTCTGGTAATTTGTATTTGCATTTTCATTCAATTGTAGATATTGTTTAATTTCTTCTCTAACTTCTTCTGTGACCGATTGGTTATTTAGGAGAGTATTATTTAATTTCCACGTGTTTATGCGGTTATTATAGGTTTTTTTGTCATTCATTT
The DNA here is from genome assembly GCA_004363535.1 of Dasyprocta punctata. Lineage (NCBI taxonomy): Eukaryota > Metazoa > Chordata > Mammalia > Rodentia > Dasyproctidae > Dasyprocta > Dasyprocta punctata. Next base: position 48,880 of record RJWM01009639.1, read on the forward strand.
CCAATTTTACTGCACTATGGTCAGATAATATGCATGGAATTATTTCAGTTCCTTTGCATTTACTTAAGCATGTTTTGTGGACCAGTATATGATCTATTTTAGAGAGTGACCCATGTGCAGCTGAGAAGAATTTGTATTCTGATGTTGATGGGTGGAATACTCAGTACACATCTACTAGGTCCATTTGTTCACAGGTTTGATTCAGTTCTGCTATTTCTTTGTTGATTTTTTGTTTGGTTGATCTGTCTCTCTGTGACAGTGGGGTGATAAGGTCCCCTGTTATAACTGTATAATTGTTTATTTGGTTTTTCATGTCCATCAAGAATTGTCTTCCATAGTTGGGTGCTCCCATATTCAGTGCATATATATTTATGATTGTAACCTCTTCCTCTTAAAGTTTTCCCCAACAAGTATGTAGTGACCTTCTTTATCTCTTTTGATCATTTTCGGTTTGAAGTTCATATTGTCTGCAAACATAATAGCTACCCCTGCGTTTTTCTGGGTTCCTATTGCATGAAGTATTGTTTTCCAGCCTTTGACTTTTAGTCTGTGAATTTCCTTTTGAGTGAAATGTGTTTCTTTTACACAACATAGTGTTGGGTTTTGTTTCTTAACCCACTCTGTTAGTCTGTTTCTTTTTATTGGTGAGTTGATACCATTTACATGGATTGATATAACTGATATGTACCAGCTCATCCCTGTCATGATATCTTTCTGTTGTTGGTTTTCTACATTTTCTGTTTAATTATTTGCCCTGCTTAGTGGTTTCCTTTTGTTGTTGTTCTTAAGATTGTGGTTATCTTTGTCTCTTTCTAGAGTGTCTTTCAGTACTGTTTGTAGTGTTGGTTTGGTGGCCACAAATTTCTTCAGTTGTTCTTTGTCATGAAAGTATCTTATTTCTCTATCAATTTTTAAGGATAGTTTTGCAGGGTACATCAATCTGGGTTGAAAGTTGTTTTCTTTCAGGATTTGAAATATTTCACTCCAAGCTCTTCTTAACTTAAAGGTTTGTGTTGAGAATTCTGCCATGATTCTGATAGGCTTTCCTTCATAGGTGATCTGTTTCTTTTCTCTGACAGCTTTTAGTATTTTGTTCTTGTGCTGTATTTCTGATACCCTTATTATTATATGTCTAGGTGAAGATTTATTTTGGTTATGGTTAATTGGGGCTCTGTATGCCTCAGTTACCTGTATTTCAGATTCTCTTCCCAAGTTTGGAAAGTTTTCTGCTATTATTTCTGTGACTAGTCTTCGCAGATCGTTAGTATTGACCCCTGCTTTTTCATTGATGCCTATTAATCTTATGCTATTTCTCTTGGCATCTTCTTACAGCTGTTGAATTGTTGTTTCTTGGTTCCTTACTATTTTTAAGAGATCTTTTCTTTCGTGGCCATGAGCTCCCTTGCTGTCTTCAAGCTCTGAGACTCTATCTTCAGCTTCTTTCAAGCGGTTTTTCAAACTTCCCATGGAATTTTTCGTTTTGTGCATTTCCCTTTGCGTCTGTTTCATGCATTCTGTTTGTGTCTTATATTGTTCATTCAAAGTTTCGATCATTTTCTTAAGTTCTTCTATGTTTTTATCTTGCTCTTCTTTAGATACACACAACATTTCTTTAATAATGATTCTCATTTCATTTTTTAACTGAGAGAATATTTCTGATTTGAATTTCTCTATAGCTTCATTGAGCTGTTTCTTTACTGCATTTTCTATCATTTCAGAAAGTTCAGTTGTGTGTCTCCCACTGTCTTCCATTTCAGTGTCTCTTGGATTTGTTCTCAGTGAGCTGGGTGATTGAGACTGCCTCTTGGTCTTTCATTTTGTCATTTTCTTCTAGAACTTGTGTGGCTCTGTGTCCTGCAAGGCTGACTGGGCATTCCTCTGGTGGGTCTCACTGAGATGCGGGACCCAGTAGAGCTGGATCCTGTGTGCAGCTAGTGAGAGCACCCTCTTGGAGCATGCGGGTGGAGGCTCCACCTTACTGGGTGGGGGCCAAGGCCTCCTGGTCCCAGGGAGCTAGGCGGAGCATCCCCTGGAGTGTGGCACCACCTGGACCCAGAGTCTGGCTGCAAGGAGATCAATGCCTCTGGGGTGCCAGGCAAGCCTGGGCAAGTCCCAGGCCTACAGTGCCAGGGTCTTGCTCCTGGCTGGGTGGATCTGTGAGCTCTAGGACTCAGTGCGCAGGCTGCTCCACTGAAGAATGGAGCTCTCGTGCACCCTGTGCTCTGTTGGGGAGAGCCCAAGCTCTCCAAGGCCCTGCAGCTATGCTGGTCAGTCCCTGATGAGCAGCTCTGGGGTCCTGGGCTGGGCTGGGCTGCAAGGCTGGCCAGCCATTCCCCTGGTGGGTTGCACTGAGTCGTGGGACTGGGTAGAGCTGGATCCTGTGCACAGCTGGTGAGGGCGCCCTCCTGGACAATTATCTCATTTTGCACTGTGCAAAATCCTGGAAAACTAGTGGTATGACAGAACAAAAAATCAATCACTAATTCATTGTAAGACATTCATATAATTTGTTCCCTCTCTATATCAAATGAAGTGAAAACAGTTACAACCTCTTAAAACATCTTCAATCAAATTCCAACAATGACCTATACCCTATAACAAAAAAGTAATCAATGAAATACCTTGCAAAAGGTCAAATGGCAATATACAAAATTGAATAGATTTTAAAAAGAGCCCAAAAATATTAACAAATGACAGATCTGAAACAAACCATCAACACAAAATTTTTTTAAAAATCAAATGACGCCAAAGCTTATTTATGACTTTCAAAGAAATTAAACATAGGATATTACAAATTAAGAGGCCATGCAATGCAATCTGAAAAGACTGAAGGGAATTTCACAGACAATGGAGATTTGAGTTTTTAATTTTATTTATTTCAAAAGTTGTATAAGAAGGACACCACTAATGTATTTCACAAAGACATAAATGTATACACCCCAGCAACATAAAAAGAATAAATCTTCAAAAATGTTCACCCCCAATTGTTTACATTTTTTTCTAATATAAATTTAGGAATCAGTATGTACATTACTATGTATACCTTTCTAGTGTGACTAACAAATCAGCTGAATTTGAACTTTTTTTTTTTTAATTAAGAACAGATGAAGCCAGTCTACCATTTCCATCAGTCAGCAGCAGCCACTTGGGGCCAGGAAGAGAAACAAGAAGCCAATCTGCCCTTCCTGTGAGCCAGCAGGGGCATGGGCTAAGAGACAAGAAGAGCCTCCTCCTCCCTCCACAAGTAACCAGCTGATTTGGAGGAACACAGGCTAAGTTGATAGCAACTGAGGTATGAAAACAACTTAATTCTTGTATTCTTTGATTGACTTTGCAGACCTAAAGCCAGTAGTCTGAGCACCTATTTAAAGGATAACAATATGCAATATAGCAACTATGGGGGATTTCCTTGTCTTGTTTTTGAAATCCAATATTGTTCTCACTGTTTTGTTTTGTTTGGCTTTATTGTTGTGTTTTCTTCAATGTTCTCTTTTGATTGGATTTATTTTGTTCTATTTTGTTTGATTTTATTATGTCTGATGATATTGGCAGCAATTTTGAAAATAACAAGAGTCATTATGGTAACCATTGTTGATTTCTTATTATCCTGTTTTGAAATCCTGTATCACTTTCACTGTTTTGTGTTGATTGACTTTATTCTGTTTCTGTTTTTTTTGTTTTTTGGGGAGTTTTTTTGGTACTGGGGATTGAACTCACAACCTCACACCTGCCAGGCAGGTGCTTAAGCCACTGAGCTAAATCCTCAGCCCTAGTTTTTGAGACAGGGTCCCACTATGCAGTTCAGGCTGGCCTTCAACTCACTTTGTAGCCCAGGCTGGTCTCAAACTCAAAACAATCCTCCTTCCTTAGCCTCCTGAGTGCTGGGATTAAAGACATGCACCACCACGCCCAGCTTATATTGTTTTATTTTGTTTAGTTTTATTCTCTTTAAAATAAAGTTAAAAAAATAAAAGAACAGATACAGCTGAGGCAGGAGGATCATTGCAAGTTCAAAAGCAGTCTGGGCTACAAAGTAAGCTCAAGTTCAGCCTGAACGGTATAGCAAGACCCTATCTCAAAAAGCCAAAAAAAAAGAAAAGAAAAGAAAAATAGAAAAACAATTGCAACAAGTTCACAGCAATTATTAGTCTGCTTGTCCTTGGGAGCTTGTACAAGGTCTTAATGTGACTGGGAACACCAACACCTCGGCATGCATGAACATCAAGTCAGGAAGGCTAGGGATCACCTTGTTAGCTTCTTTACTCAGGTGTTCTTTCTTTTTGGTTTCCTGGTAGACATGTTCATTTTCTGTACTGTGGACATAAGTCTCACAAATGCATCAGTCACATTGAGGCTTGAGGTGATTTCCAGCTTAGAGGTTGTTGCCTCATCCAACTCTGGATCTACACTATCTAAAGGGTTAGTGAGGCCACTACTACTCTAGTCAAAGTGTGTGGTAGAGACTCCTAGAATTGATCAGATGTACATGTGTTCATCTCTGGTATCATAGTGGTTGTCTGGCCAACAGGAGCATTTTTTTCTGTAGCAGATAGTGGTTTCAGTGGTTCCTTGATGGACTCTAAAATACCCGGTCCTGCTACACACATGGGCCCTATAGCAGGCTGCCTCTTTTCACCCATGAAGAGAATGTTTTGAGGTTCTTCCCAAGGAACACAAAAGCTGGTTGTTGCTATGGGAGCTACCCCACTGGTATCTCAAACTATGTGCATCATGGATATTCTGTAGCTCGGTCCACACATCCAGCAGTTCTCCACTTTCAGCTAAGGCCTCTCTTGTTTTTATTGGCAAGGTGCTTGTCTCTAGTAAGTGCTTCAGGGAAGAAACTTCCTCTTCAGCCTCAGGGACAAATATGGAAGGAAAACATCCTTCAAAAATTCACGCCAGACAGTTTAGTAAAGCTGTCTGAACTGAAGTGGCTGATTCCTGTAAATGACCACTAGCAACTGTTCCTTCGGAAATTGCTAAAAAGACACTGTGCATCTTGGGGGTTCCTGGAGTCTCAATATTTTCATCTTCCCTATGTGACTGCCAGATTTCCTTTGATGATGAGCTTCAGTAGTCTGTTGGTCTCCAAAAGCAGCCCACAAACAACCATCTTTTTGTTCATCTTCAAAAGCATTCCAATCTATAACTTGGCTAAGACCGGCTGAACTGAAGTCTGCAAAATCATCTGAGTCTTGAAAAACATAGCAGTCATCTTGAATATTTCCAAACTCATTCTCTTGCCTATTTTTCAGTTTTGAAACAGGTTCAGTGCCTGTTCCACTTGATTTTCTTACCATCTGACATTTCCCTGATAAACTATCAGAGTCTGTTTTAGGTCTGGCTCAGTAAATATCATTTCCTCTTGGCAAGAAATAGCATTTGTACCCCCAAATTCTCCAAAGTCATCACTTGGTTCACTGAAATGTGGAAAGTGTTTTAAAAACTCTTCAAAAATGACATCACTCATTGTACCCTGAGTACCAGTAATGAGGGCAGAGTGGTGTCACTGGCTGTGCCAGAGTCACCAAAATCATCCTCAGTGGTATCATTGCAAGTTACAAAGTCATTACTATTATCACCATTTTTTACACTTACAGAATCATTCAAAACATTTCCTTCTGTGGGATCAGTGCTCAGGTTTAGGGAGTTAGTAAACTTTCTTCTTTGGAAGAGCCAATTTCATCAGCATCACAAGTTTTAATAGAATCCAATGCATGCATCAGCACAGTTAGCTGAAAATAAATCAAGTTCTTCCTCAGTTTTACACTGTTCTCTCCCAATGGCTTCTGAATGATCAGTTGAATCTACCAAGCTCCACACTTTGACTGCAGTGTTAGAAGACCTTGCTTTTCAACACTGAAACCTCTGTGAGACACTATGCTTGTTTCTAAAACATAAACCTGACCTTCTCCATCAGTATCTCCTTTATTAACAAAACGTCTGCCCAAAGACACTTCTTTATAGAATTCACTTCATTGACTGTTATTTTGTTGTTTTCCAGAATAATTAGTGTATCTCTATCATTTAAAACTGTACCTTCTCTTTCTCCTAGTTGAATCCTTTCTTTTTTTGGAAAATGTGGCAAAATCTGCAAATTTTTTAACAGGACTAGGCACAGTCTAAATTATACTCGGTGCCATGAGTGCTTAGTGGCTTCCATCCCCTTGAATCAGCTACACTGTCCAGATCATCTGCCCCCTGAGGATTTACAGTTTCCAACCATGTGTTAGAACCTCCAGACCAGGAGGCTTTTCACCACTGCAAATCTCTCTCTAACTGCTTGCTTCGATGAACTATGTTCATATTAGTTCTAAAACCTCCTAGAGAAAAACTTCCAGGTGTTCCGACATTCTGTCTCTGTGCCCCTACTTTATTTAAATCTCCTGGACTTTCCATGCCATCAATAGAGCTATCTAAAGTTTTAGATGAAGTTATATCTTTGCTGGTGGTAGAAAGTAAAACACCAGACTGTCCTTTCACAGGAGTGGGAAGTTCACCAGTGATGTCCTTTTCATTACCATTTTTCATGGACTTGAAGCTTAGGCTATCTACATTTTCTGAGGAATCCTGAATTGACATAAAATGATTTGAAGATACAAACACTTCCTTGGGACTGAATTGGGGTGTACCAAAATTGATGAACCCCACACCAGAAGGGTTAAAGTTCTGAAAATCCACCAAATTCCCCAAACTAGTCATTAGCATTATCCTCTGCTCCATTACCTAGTGATGATAGAGGTGCAGAGATTTGAATTATGTCTGGCTCCAACTTTCAGTTACTTTCAGATAATTAATTTACACCTGGCTTGTCCTAGGCGGCTGCATTGCGCATGGTTCTGGGGCCTGGGAGCAACTGGCTCCCCGGGGAAGGACCAGCTGTTGGGAGGTGGTGAAACTCGAAGGCTGGCTGCTTCCAGCCCTATCCGTGCAGCAGCACCATGGACGCCCACCCGGAGTTTCAGCGCTGCCGCAGGACAGACCCCCACCGCTGCTGCCTCCCTAGATCCGTGGTTTTTCAATGCAGAATGCACATCAGAAACACCTGAGAAATTTTTAAACCTTTCAATGCCCAAACTACATTCTGAACCCATTAAATCTGGATCTTGGAGCCAGAAAATAGTAGACGTTTTTTAAGCAACTGAAGTAACTCCCATGTGCTGCCAAGCTTCAGAACCACTAGTCTAGAAATGAGATAAGGATTACAGCATTACTGAGGACAGGCCCTTTTGTTGACCTGCAATCCTGGTACACACAAAACCCCTCCCCATGGGGAAAAAACAGCCAAACCAAAGCCATCAGCTTTTCCCTGTGCCCTCCCCCACCACCAAATTCATGCTACTGAACGTGGTTCTCAGTGTGGTCTTCAGACCCGTAGCAGCAGCCTCAGGGGGAAACTATTAAAAATGCAAACTTTCAGCCGGGCGTGGTGGCGCACGCCTTTAATCCCAGCACTCGGAAGGCTGAGGTAGGCGGAGCGTTGTGAGTTCGAGGCCGGCTTGGGCTAAAACGCGAGCATAAGGCCGGCCTGAGCTACATAGTGCGACCCTGCCTCAAAAAAAAAAAAAAAAAAAAAAAAAAATGCAAACTTTCCAGCTGCTTCACAGAGCTACTAAACCAGAAAGTCTGGAAGAGGGGCCTGGCGACTGAGGCATGCTAATGTCTAGAAGCCATTGCTCTGAGGTGTGGCTCTGACTGCACAGAGGCTTGCATAGGACCTGAGAGTCACTGCCTAGTCCTGGGCTCAGAGGAGCCAGGGTAGGTAGCATCACCTTGGTGGTCATCACCTCACAGTGCTCCATGGCCTAGAATGGAAGGTTACAGAGGGCTAACAGCTCAGCTGTTTTTTATATCAAGAAAAGGTTTTACAATTCAAGGCATGGGATTTGGTTTATCTTTTAAAATAAAGTGAACCCTTGAAAACAAACTTTCAAGATATTTTAGAGAGGACCAGACAATCTAGGATGTCAGAAGGCATAATTATGCCATATGCACTTTTCCTTGGGAGGGGTAGATGTAGATGTAGGGGGAAAGGGGCCTTTACAGAGAGGAGGGCACAGCCAGCTCATTGCATTGTCCATCCTCTCTTTCCAGGCTGCAACCACTCCAGGGAGGAAAAGAATAAATGAAAGAAGCGACAAAGGGAATGGGTTTCCCATAAAGAAGTAAATATTGCCTTTCTGCTTAAGACTGTGTAGGCATAAGGGAATCGCACACTCTCATGATAGTCACTGCTGCAGGCCTCATCCTGGAGGGGCTTTACCCTTGAGGGGTGACTAGTGACTTTCTTGCTGCTGGCACCAGCCACTTCCAGATTCCCACCCCGTACACTTGAGGTGTCAGCCAGCTGCACACTTAATGATCATGAAGAACGCTAAGTTGTTTCTGTGCCACACAATTAGAGAAAGTTCTTTGAGGGTGTCACCACCTCCTTTCAGCTCAGTTACGCTGAACTGAAGTACTGGACCTGTTTTGTTTTTGTTTTCCTGCTTTAATAAATTGGAGGAGGGAGGGAGGAATAAATTTCCAGGTCTGGAAAAACTGATTTGACAACGTGTGTTTAGCGCCACCTGGTGTCCATAGCTTATCAATACAGTTTCCTTTCCTGTTCCCTCCTGTGTTTATGTTTCCAGCTTCCAGACAGGTAGACGTTGTGCTCTCAGGCAGCGTCAGCTTTCTCATGGGAATTCCATCCACAATTGTGATCTGCACTGACTGAAAGTCTCCTTTGTGGTCACAGGCATAAGGCACAAATAATATGAACAGGAAATAGAGTTTTCTCTTAAGTAACCAAGTACTTATATTCGAAAGCATGCATATCTCTAACTGACAAAAGGAAGCAAGCAAGAAATTTCTGACTACACTTATAAATCATTACAACTGGTATGGGATACTCTCTTCCTTACCATTATTTTTGGGGTCCTTATATACAGGAAACTTGAGATGCCCTTGCCATTATAGCACCCTGGATTCCAAGTTTCCAAAGCAACAGATTGATACAAGTGGAGGATGTGGGTGGCAGGGGGAGGCAGCCCAGGAGCTGTGGTAGGTGGGGAGCGTGCTGATGACTCACTGTCCAGGAAAGCAAATTCCACTGTAGTTGCAGCCCCTAATGAGTCAAAGTCAGCGAGTGTGTCTTGAACAAGTTACTATCTGGATCTTGTCCCAGGCTTCTTCACTAATTTCTCCCATTCAAGCCACATTTTTAAAAAGATGCTGTCTACCAACACATGTCTCTAAAACAGTGGCTGATAGATTTTCCCGCTTTTGTAATCTGATGTATAAGTGTCACACAAGCCTTCTGAGCATGGGGAAGCAACCAGCATTTCCACATCGCAGACAAAGCAGGCACACTGTGTGCCTTCTTACCCTGACCCCAGGACTACGGTAAAAGTACACAGATGATGCCACTGAGGCTTTTAGCCTACTGAAAGTATTGTAATCCCAAATAATGAATATGGTAATCCAAGTATTATAATCCTTTCTCTTGTCTTTCTCACAATCCAAGAAATTATATTTCTAATTCCACAAAGACGTTATTGGAATCCCGATAAATTAATTCCAATCTACCACCTCCAATGCAATCCACAGTGAGAATAAAGATTCCAAGACATATTCAAGGTTAAGGGCAACCAAGGGGTCCTGAGTCCAATCCTCGTGAGGACATGCGGACAAAGGCCTTGATCCTAGGCCTCTCCCACAATTTATTAACTGGTGAAGCAAGAGGGTGGCCTGAGGATGAGTGACAGTGAGGATGGTGGGAATTACATGAGTAACTTGAGTTGGCTAACAAGGTAGTCAGAAAGGTATCTCTGCAAAATGCAGATGAAGATATACAAGGGGCTCAATTTGCACAACCCAATCAAGATAGCAACTGAATTGTTTTAGGAGGCTGCTGCTTCAGTTTCTGATATGTGAGCTGTATGCCCTGGGAACTCATAGCCTCTTTCTCGAGGTTCATCCCCAGTCGACATTCCCGGAGCTCACTGGCTCTGCCATCCTGCTGTACTTTATACATCTTACAAAGGTCACTTTGGGAGGAAACAGGACACTGTCTGATGGTTTTAAAGACTACATACCAGTACCTGCTTCTGATATGTAAACTTTTATGCCCTAGGGACTCATAGCCTCTTTCTCGAGGCTGATACCCAGTTGACATTCCTGGAGCTCACTGGCTCTGCCATCCCGCTGTGCCTATATATTTTACAGAGATCACTATGGGAGGCAACAGGACACTGTCGGATGGCTTTAGAGATTACATATCAGTACCTCAGCTAGCCTTATTTGCAATGCTTAGAGCCAATTGAAGAGAGAAGGAAATACCATAGTCAGCTCTGTATACATCAACATAAGGAAATAAGTTTCGATATAATCAAAGTTGCAGCAATTGTTCTGCATTCTAGGGAACCTGCTCAAGTTGTCTCCCACAGAAAGCAACTCACAGATCAGCGTCGCAACTTTTTCAGGTCCTAAAGGCTACAGAGCCCCACTTTGGGAACTAACAGACTAGAAAATCAGGAGGGTAACTCAAGCTCTTAGAAAGGACAGCAGAGGAAGATGGAAGGCTGGGGCGTGAAGTGTGTGGGTAGATCCTCAATTTAAAGACAGCGTTACAAGGAATAAGCACTTAAGAAATGTCATTACCACCGGGTGTGGTGGCTCAAGCCTGTAATCCCAGCACTCGGGAGGCTGAGGCAGGAGGATCATTGTGAGTTCGAGACCAGCCTCGGCTACAAAGTGTGTTCAAGGCCAGCCTGAACTGCATAGTGAGACCCTTTCTCAAAAAAATAGGGCTGGTGATTTAGTTCAGTGGCCTAAGCACCTGCCTGGCAAGCATGAGGTTGTAAATTCAATCCCCGGTACCAAAAATGAATGAAAGAAAGAAAGAAAGAAAGAAAGAAAGAAAGAAAGAAAGAAAGGTCATTATCTGTGCCATTTTTTCTTTTATTACATGACTTTGTCATGTACAAATATAATGCTTTGAAATATATATGGGGGTCTCAATGAGGCTAATTAACATTATTTGTCACTACATATTCCATTTTTTTGTGATAAGAACACTTAAAATCTACTGTGTTAGCAACCTTCAGAAATGCATTCCCATTACATCACCACCTTGTTGTACCATAGATCTTTCGGACTTATTAAATACCTCCTAACTGAAATTTTGTGTTTTTTGATCAACTTCTCCCTGACCCTCTGCCCACTGTCTCTGGCCTCTAGTGACCACTTGTCTCTTCTTCACCTCTGTGAGATCAACTTTTTAGATTCCATTAATGAATGAGAACATGCAGTATTGTCTTCCTGTGCTTTGCTTATTTCACTAAACATACCATCCTACGGGTTCATCCATGTTGTTGCAAGTGGCAATGTTTCATTCTTTAAGGCTAAATACTATTCCACTGTTTTCTCTATCCAGCTGTCCTTTAACAGACACTTAGGTTGTTTCTACATCTTGGTAATTGTAGATAAGTGCCAGAATGAGTATAGGCAGAGGGGATTAGGGAAAAATAAGTTCAAGCAATCTGTGGTACAATAAACATGGAGAAGCCGGGTGTGGTGGTGCATGCCTTTAATCCCAGCACTCGGGAGGCTGAGGTAGGAGGAGCGTTGTGAGTTCGAGGCCAGCTTGGGCTACAACACGAGCGCAAGGCCGGCCTGAGCTACATAGTGCGACCCTGCCTCAAAAAACCAGGGCTGGGGAGTTTGGCTCAGCAGCTTAAACGCCTGCCCTGGCAGGAGCGAGGTTGTGAGTTCAATCCCCAGTGCCGCAAAAAAAAAAAAAAAAAACACGGAGCACAGTTCTCTCCTTGACAAAATAATTGTGTCTCCTTTGGTTGTATCATCAAAAGTGAGACTACTAGATCATATGGTAGTTTTATTTTTAGTTTCTTGGGGAATCTCCATACTGTCTTCTGAAATACCTGTCCCAATTTACATACCCAAGAATACTATACAAACACTCACTTTTCTTCAGATCTCCAGGACCACTTATGATTTTTTTGTTTTGTTTTGTTTTGTTTTGTTTTGTTTTGTTTTGTTTTTTTGATACCGGGGATCAAATTCACAACCTCATGCCTGCCAGGCAGGTGCTTAAACCACTGAGCTAAATCCCTGGCCCTATTTTTTGAGACAGGGTCTCACTATGCAGTTCAGGCTGGCCTTGAACTCACTTTATAGCCCAGGCTGGTCTCGAACTCACAATGATCCTCTTGCGTCAGCCTCCTGAGTGCTGGGTGTGCGCTACCACACCTGACTTATCTTTTGTCTTTTAATAAGAATCATTCTAAGAGATGAGAGGTAATATCTCATTACAGTTTTAGTTTTAGATTGTATTTCTCTGTTGACTAGTGCAGGAGTTATAAATTCACAATTTCCGTTAATTCTTGTAATAACTCCTAAAATGGCCATACAGATAAAGAAATTCCTGCACCTTCCAGCTGTTTCAGAACCAGGCCCCACACAATTTCAGACCATGTAATCTTTCAAAATAATGAACTTTGAAGCTAAAATATGGCAATTTCAAAATATGAACCAATAACCCAAAGTAGAACCACTTTGTTGAATGAGTATCCTGGATTTTACCTGTTTCTACAAGTTTCTATCTTCTTAAAATCTAAAATTTTTTTCATTTAGTATTTACAGACAAATATTTTGGATGTCTATACAATGTTAATTTTTTACACATTATTTTATTGTAGTAAAGCCAGTTTCCTGACCTCTGGCACATTTATTGGAAGGCAAACTGTGAAGAACTTCCATTCCCTGTCCTGGTGGTTTTAGTGACATGTACTGTGGTTTGAATGTCTAGTTCCCTCCAAAATTTGTACATTGGGATTTAAGCCCCAAGACTGTAGTGTAGATGGGGCCTTTGGAAGATGATTAGAACATGAGAGCTGTATCCTCATGAATGGGGTTCACCCCCTTACACAAGGGTGAAAAGGGAATCAGCTAGGTCCTTTTGTCCCAATCATCTCTTCTGCTATATAAGAACACAGTATTCATTCCTTTCCCCTTTTCTGCCTTTTCAATCATGTAAAGATACCAGAAGAAAATGCCATCCACAGGAAGACCCTTTAATACATCCCAGCAGAATCAGGTAGCCAGAGGTCATGAAAGGATGCCCAAGTAGTGAGTATAAACCAAATGACTAAGAATATGCACATCTGAGAGAGGAGTGTGGTCAGCAGCAGGAGAGTCTTTGGCAAAGTAGTGATCAAGGACTCACTGGGCTTTGCAAGGCCAATTTTCAACAGCAAGACTTCAGAATCACTGGTGACTCCAGCCTCTCCAATTCTCTGCCTGGTGTTGGGGTACCAGACTGACTTCCTTACACTGACTAAATCCCTGGTACAGATTATGTGAGGAGCCTGGATTTCCTTCTGCCCCAGGCAGTAAAGAAGAACGTCTCTTCTCCCCACTGGGATGGTATAAGAGGAGGAATCGAAAAGAGTCAGGGTTTTTGCCATCACCCAGTGGTTAGAAGGCCACTCATCATAGGTCTGAAAAGATCCAAGAACCAATGGGACTATAACAAAAATCTAACATTCATGTCATCAGAGTCCCAAAAGAAGAAACAACGCATAGCTGAAAAAGTATTCCCACTGAAATAATGCTTGAAAAACTTTCCAGATTTACCAACAGACAAAAACTCATCATCTCAAGCAGTGATTAAACCCAAAGAAATCCATACCAAGACCTTCACAGTCAAATTTCTGAAAACCTCAGACAAATTAAAATATCCTGAAACCAATCAGAGAAAAAGATTGTATTAGCTTTCTCCATTGCTGGACACAGTATGTGATACTCACAACTTAAAGGAGGAAAGGCTTAGCTTAGCTCACATTTTAAGGGGAGTCAGTCTAGGGTCACTGGCTCCAAGGAAGAAACGTCATAGTGGAAAGGTGCAATGGAGCAAAGCTGCTTAGTTCATGGCATCTGGGAAGCAGAGCAGAGTAACAGTGTCAGAGAGGAAGGGGAGAGGGACCAGACACAATCCCTAAGGTCACACCTCTATGACCCACACAGACACAATGAGAAGTGTACGCCATCAGTCCCCAGAGAAGATCCCAAAGCTGATCAATTTGGGGCTCCATCCTAACCTCCACAAAAATATATCACGCATGCATTAATTAAAAGTAAGCAAGACTGACTGTATTAATATCCAATAAAATCAACTTCAGAAAAAAGAAAATTACCAGAGAGAGGGACATCTCGTAAGGATTAAAGGGTACTAGCAGTACTGACTATAGATGTACCAAACAACAGATCTTTCTTTAAAATGTAAAGCAAAACCTGAGAACTGAGAGGAGAAATAGATTAATTCACAATTATAGTTGAAAAGTCCAACACTTCTCTCTGAAAAGTTGATAAATCAAATAGACAAAACATCAGCAAGTATGTAGAAAAACTCAACATTATCAACTAATGGAACCTAATTGATATTTCTATAAAACTTGATTCAACAACAGCATATACATTCTAATACACATTCAAGTGTCCACTGAACACACCAAAATAAACCATATGTTCAGTTATAAAATAAACCTCAAGAAATTTAAAAGAATTAAAATCACTGTGGGTTCTCTGACCACAATTAAATCAAGAACTGAATAATATCTTTTCTCACATGCTGACTACAGAGATACAGTCACACACCAGACCAACTTCTTCACTGACCACCTGGGAATGCTTGGGGATCTCAGTGTCCAATGAGCTACTGACTGCAGGTGACAGTCAAGGAGGTAGATGGGATAAGTTCCTCGTCTGCTCCAAACCTAATTCCATAAAATTACTACTCTTCAAACAGTTTGATTAGGATGAGCCCATGACTAGCAAGTTCAGAACTTTCTCCTGCAGATGGCTCAGGCAAATGAGGACCTAAGAAATAGAAGCAGCTCCCTGGTCACTTCAAAACTGAAAATACTGATTGGACTCTTGGCAAGAGATACAAATGGATGTAGCCTTATTTGAGATGCATCAGGCAGATTCAAAAGAAGAGGATAGTTCAGAAGAGAGTCTCCAGGACAGTTCAGAGTCTAAGGATGAGTATTGTCTATGAAGTCACTATGGAAAACAATTAAGCTTCCTAAGTCAGGAGATGAAAAAGGCAAGATTGAAGTTTTAGATAGGCTAGCAACTAAAAACAAGAAACAGTGAAATAAATGATCTAAAATGAAACATTCAATTCATACTTGCTAGTTCTGTGAAAAAGACTGTCTTTGAAATTCTGGTACCTCGGGAGGCTGAGGTAGGTGGAGCGTTGTGAGTTCGAGGCCGGCTTGGGCTACAACGTGAGCTCAAGGCCAGCCTGAGCTACATGTGCGACCCTGCCTCAAAAAACCAGGGCCGGGAGTTTGGCTCAGTGCCTTAAGCGCCTGCCCTGGCAGGCGCGAGGTTGTGAGTTCAATCCCCGGTGCCGCAAAAAAAAAAAAAAAAAGAAAAGAAAAAAGAAAAACTACACGAATCTACCGGTTTGAGCAAAGAACAATTCATGGATTAGGCAGCACTTAAAATGGAAAGGGGTTCAGAGAGCTCCACTGTGTAGCAAGGCAAGCATGCTTTTATAGCTGCACACAGAAATAAAGCACAGAAATAATTTCACTGGTTACTGTGAGGCCTTTGCCTTGGTTAGACAAGGTCTGGTCCACTGGGGGCCGGGGATCGGATGAAGTTCTGCTGTTTGTGTTTGGCTGAAACCCATCCATTTGTTACAAAAATACATTACTATTTCAGTTGTTAAGATGTATTCTTTGTAACACTCAGGAGTCTGAGGTAGGTGGAACATTGTGAGTTCATGGCTGGCTTGGGCTACAACATGAGCACAAGGCCAGCCTGAACTATATAGTGTGACCCTGCCTCAAAAAGAACTAGGGCCAGGACTTTGGCTTAGTGGCTTAAGCACCTGCCTGGCAGGCATGAGGTTGTGAGTTCAATCCCCTGTGCCACAAAAAAAAAAAAGAAAAAGAAAAAAAAGATGTATTCTTTGTGAGCCAAGTTATGCACTGTGATTATACTTCCTTCTCTAAGTTTTGCACAATAGGGTGACTCTAGTTAAATAGTTACTTCAAATAACTAGAAGATTTTGAATGCTTCACTGCAAAGAAATGATAAATGCTTGAAATGATATGTTAAGTACTCTAATTTGATCTCTTCACATTGGTTACAGATAACAAAGTAACACATAGCACCCCATAAATTTGTACAAGTATGTGTCAATGAAAATAAATAAAAAGAAAAAAATTTTAAATTGAATAATAACAAAAATTTCCAAACATGCAACTATATATTTCTAAATAGGTCAAAGAAGTTTCAGCTTAGGTAAAAATTGTATCGAATTAAATGAAAATGAAAACAACAAAAATTCACAGAATAAAGCTAAGTCAGTGCTGAGAGGAAAAAAATTTATATTTAAATGCATACATTAGAAAAGCAAAAAACCTACAGCAATAATTTAAGCTCCCCCCACAACAGCTTAGAAAAAGCAGAACAAAATAATCCCAAAGCAAATGTTGATAGAAATTATAAGGGTAAATATTCATAAGTGAAATAAACCAGATTCACATGTGTAAATATCATAGTCTGCCTAGTGTAAAAAACTGAAAAAAGTAAATAAAATCCAAAACATATAATAGATATTGTGAAAGTGAAAGGGAAAGAAACTGTTCAAAAGGAAAGAACAACTGGGATAGGGGAAAAGAGAAAAGAAAGAAGGGAAAAGTTTATATATATCTAAATTTACAAGATAGATAATTATACTACTAATCTCAGTTCATCAAAAAGAATGGTTCATGCTTTCATTATCTGATCACTTTTTATGCCTGTATCTCATAATCTGAACAACTACTTTGAAGATAATATGCCATATATTAGCCATTGCTAATCTCTAATTGTTTTGAAATTCTGTATCATCATTTTTATCTTTTGTTTTAAAATTTCTAAAAGATGGGGGAAAGAAATTATAAAGGTAAAGAGCAAAAATTAATGAAACTGGCAACAAAAACAACAGAGAAAATCAAAAGATCTGTCTCTTTCAAAAGGTCAATAAATTGGCAAATCTCTAGCAAGACTAAAAAGAAAAAAGGAGAAAGCACTATTTGCTGACATTGAGAATGAGATGGGTTATCATTACAGTGCCAGAAGACATCAGAGGGATAATAGAGGGATACTACAACAACTCTACACACAGAAATCCTACAACTTCAATGAAATGGGATATTTCTCAAAAAAAAAAAAAAAAGTGCCAGAACTCTCCCAATATAAAATAATTATTTGTTTGCTTTGCTGTGATGGGGATTGAGTCCAGGATCTTGCACATCCTAGGCCAACACTTTACCACTAAGCTACATGCTGAGTCCCTCAAAGAGATCATCTGAACAGGCCTACAACTATTAAGAAAATTAAGTTCATAATTTTTTTAACTCCCAGGAACCTCCAGGCCTAAATGGCTTCACTACACAACTATACCAAATTTTGAAGAATTTGTACCAGTTCTACACAATCTCTTCAAGAATAGAGAAGAGAGAACTCTCATAGTCCATTTATGCTGCTATGACCAAAATACCTGAGAGTATATAATTTAAAAACAATTTAACTTTATTTCTCATTCTGGAGACTGGGAAGTACAGGATCAAAATGCCAGCAAGTCTGGTGTCTGGCAAGGGCTGTTCTGCTTCACAATAGCACTGGTTGCGGTTTATATCTCGACGTCCCCCCAAAGCCTCATGTGCTCATAGGTGATGCTTTTAGGAGGTGGTTGCATGGGGGCAGGCGAAAACTAGCAGCTGATGAGTTCAGAGCTAATTTGCTGCTAGGAGGTGGGAGCTGGTTGGAAGAGGTTGGGTCACTGGGGTGTGGCCTGGAAGGCTTTATCTCTTCCCCGCTCCTCCCTTTATTCAACCACTCACTCTGCTTCCTGCCATCATGAGCTGCTTCTCCCCTGCCACTCCCACTCTGCCATGTGTCACCCTACCCTGGAGCCCCCTGCCACTGGACTGAAAGCGCTACAAACTGTGAGCCAAAATGAACTCCTCTTTGAGGTTATGGGCTTTGAGTATTGCATCTCAGCAATGAGAAAGTAACTAAGACAACTTGTTGCTGCCCTTTTCTGAGGGAAAGAATGTAGTGTCCTCACATGACAGAGTGTGGAGGGGGGGAAGTAGGGAAAAGGCCTACCTAGTGCCCTCCAGGCCCTTTATAAGACATTAGTGTGCCACACACGCAGAGCCCTCATAACCTTATCACTTCCCAAAACATCTCCCTTGTTAAAAACATGACAGAGATTAACTTTCACTCTAATTTCAGTATGGAATGAGCACAGACATTCAACAGGCAACTTTCCAATTTATTCTATTTATACCCAAACTAGACAAAAGCAGAAAACTATAAAAAAAA
>RJWM01009640.1:0-67085 GCA_004363535.1 Dasyprocta punctata
AGGGAAGGAAGACAGCCCTCAGCCGCCTGTCAGTATGACCTCCACTGTCCTCAGAGCCTCCCTGTACTCTTTACGCCCCGTCTCTTGGAGGCGCTGTGCTAGTTCAGTTGCCTTCCTACTTCTCTGCAAGCACAGAATTATTTTATACCTTCCAACTCCTGTCATTTACCACTTCTTCAACATTCAGTTCTGACTGCATCCATTTCAACTGCAAGAAAGGGAAAAAAACTGAAGTTAGGAAACGTAAAGAGCTAAAACATTATTGTTTTCCCAGCAAAATCAGCTGCTGCTCTTGGATCTTTGACTGTTAACATTGTAGACTTGCGGACTTCTTCTTGACACAACCCTCTTTCTCCAAGTCTAATCAAATGTTAAATTTTATACAATGGTGGTTCTCGAACTTTCTTAATCATAATCACCTTGAAAGCTCATTTTTAAAAATCCCAGGGGCTGGGGATTTAGCTTAGCAGCATAAGTGCCTGCCTGACAAGCACGAGGTCATGAGTTCAATCCCCAGTACCAACAAATAAATAAATAAATAAATAAATAACCCAGTGTCCAAAGCAGTTCAGAGAGATACATATACAAATGGCCAATAAGCATTTATTTTTATGATGGCTGGGATGGAACCCAGGGCCTTTCTTCTGCTCGCCACTGAGCTCAATCTCCAGGCTTAACCGTGTGCACGTGTGTGCACGTGTGTGCATGTGCCTGGTGGTCCTGAAAACGGAACCCAGGGCTTCTGCACTGAGCTACAGTCCCAATCCTTTTTATTTTTTATTTTGAGACACAGTCTTGCTAAATTGCCCCAGACAAGGCTCCAACCTGAACTTGTGATCCTCCTGCCTTAGCCTCCTGGAGTGCTAGGATACCAGGTCTACTTCATCACGCCTGGCTTTTTTTTTTTTTTTTTTTTAATCTAATCTCACTCAAGTACAAAGAAAAACAAACTGGGTGTAGGGCGCAGCATGCCTATAATCCCTGCACTCTTGGAGGCTGAGGCAGGAGGATCACAAGTTTAAACCCAGCCTGGACAATTTAGTGAGACCCTGTCAGAAGGAAACAATTGAGAGGAGGGAGGCAGGTGGTGGGAGGGAGGGAGGGAAATTACATCACGATTTGATGAAATGAGGAAAAACACACACAAAAGTCTAATAAAACCCAGTAACAGTGAGTGTGTAAGAAAAGACACACTCACACTACTGACTGATTGACTGACTGACTATGGTACTGGGATTAAACTCAGAGTCTTCACACTGCACTCTCGGTCCTTTTTCAAAATTGACACAGGGTCTTGCCAGTGCTCAGGCAAGGCTTGAACTTTGGATCCTCCTGCCTCAGCCTCCCAGAATGCTGGGATTATAGGCATGAGCCACCATGCCTGGCTTTACATCTTTAGCAGGAGTATGAATGGTTGTAGTTTCTGTGGAGAACTGCTTAGACTTATCAGGAATGTACACCCTAATGTTCCTGAACCCAACAATTTTAGTTCTACAAATGGATGACACAACTACAGATTTGCAAAGATGACACAGAGGAATAAAAAAGAACAAGAGTTAGAAAGCTGACTTAGATAGAGAATTTTAAGAAAAAAGAATCTGGAAGGCAAATAAAGAAGGATAAAAGGGGATACCTAAGTCCTAAGTGGTCTAGAAAGGTACAATTTCCCACACTCTGACCATACAGTCAGAGGTCTGAGACTAAAATGCTAAGTCTAACTTTCCTAACTGCCACCCTAGAAAAGCTGCCAATTCACTGCAGGCCTTGACAGCAAGGCCCATGATATTCCTAGTCACCGCTGACGAGAGGGACTTCACAAGAACAAAGCTAACTAGTTCCTGAAGAGGCTTTGGCAATATTCAGGAAAATCAGGAAGAAGAAAGCTTGAACTACAGGTTGAGATTCCCAAAAGTCTAAACTCAGGATGATTTCCTCCGGCAAAAATCAAGAACCTAGGCCATACTCAGGGAAATGACGCCAAAGCCAGACAAGGCCGGGCAACTGTGAGTCTGATCCGCAGGCCAGAGACACAGTCCAATGAGGAATACAGCTGAGGCATACGGCTCTAGAAATCTGCAGGTGACACTAACAAGAAGGGAACCTAGGCTCCTGTGAAATTCCTTCCTGAATCTACGTCAAAACACAGACACAGGGAAGGTAGGACTGTGTTTCTGACTGGTCTTGTGCAGTGTCGTAGTAACAAGCCTGACGAGGCCCCTAAACAACCTCAGTTTCCGATGCTAAAAAACCATACAGACTGAGAATCACTAAAGCTTCTGTTTGACTACTCTGTCAAAGCCTGAACCAAGTGCAAAAGAAGTAATTTCAAAAAAGGGAATGAAAAGAACAACTTCAGTGGAAGAATACACTGTGATAAAATGCCACTAAGACAGTCTTTGTAACTGCTCTCAAGTACTTAAAGGGATTTTGTGTAGAAAAAGGCTTAGGCTGTATAACTCCAAAGGCTTTAGACTAACTGCAAAGGACTTAGGTTGTATAACTCCTGAGGGAAGATTAAGAAGTATCATTTACATATTATAGGGAAACAAGTTTTTGCAATATGTAGGAAAACATTTGAACCAGCAGAACTGTCCAAAAAGAGAAAGTACTGACACAAAAGAAAATGAGTTTTCTGCCCTCCTGTCCCATAAGCAGTGACTAAAGAAAAGACGGACTTGGGCTAGGGATTCAGCTCAGTGGCACAGCACCTGCCTGGCAAGTGCGAAGTCATGAGTTCGATCCCGTAACCAAGAGAAAAAAAAGAAAGAAAGAAAGAAAGAAAACACAGACTCCATTGGCTGATGACCTGGCTTGCAGTTAGATGCCCCCCGCCAAGAGTTATGCAGTCATAGGCGGGGCTTTTTCAGAGGTGCCTGTATCTAGTGAGTGACGCTGGGATTAAGGGTGTGTGTTTATTACGCCAGTCCACTGACTGGTTTGGCATAGTTCTGGGTGTGGATCATGGGAAGGCCCATCCTGTGTCTGGGAAGCACCACCCAAAGGGTGGGGATCCTGGAAGGGATAAAAGGAATAGGTAGGCCGCTGCTGCTGCTTTGCTACTTCACTGCTTCTGCCCACAATGAACTGTTGCCCTCTCCCATGTGCCGCCCTCCACTGGAGAGAGCTGACTATGCACTGGAACCTCTACAAACTGTGAGCCAAATGAACCTTTCCTCCTTAAACTTTGGGTGCTGGGTACTTAGTCTCAGCAACAAGAAAAGTATCTAAGACAGTTGGTGATCTGATAAAGAGAACTAATGCAACAGAGTCTTTCAGACTCAAAAAGGAAACAAAAAGAACTTCTTTGTACCAGCCAATATGTTCGTTCTTACAAATATAATTTAATCTTCACCAAAATGAAAGCAAAGGTTATATCTATTCCATTTTATAGATTGAAATCTGAAGTTTCAGAGCAATTAATTTACCAGCTACAAAGTCACCAAAGTAGATGGGATTTATTGCCTCTGAGCTTTACTATTCACTTTTCTATTTAGAGCACAGCATATATTATGGCTGATTTATAATAAAATTGAATCAGTGCCACCTACAAATTGTCACCTCTGAGATAATTGTTTCTGAGCTCTGGGTACTAAACAGGTAACCTCCCCCTGAAAGGCCACTGACAGGTGACAGTGGTTGAGTTGCAGCAAGGAAGATGCTTTTTCTGAGCTAAAGATTCAGGGAGAGAATAGGACCTTTTAGGCTGGCATCTCTGAATAAAAATAAAATAGTTCACTAAAGTTATTAGAATTTGAGTATTAGTCACAATTTCATGTAAAGAAATTGACTCAGGAGGTGGGAGAGACCTTCAGGAACCACAGCAGTAGTTCAAGCATGGATCAAAGCAGCAACGGATGTACGAAAAAGATTAGCAGTGTGAATACCGACAAACTTATAAAGGAGTTCTCACAGACAAAAAAGAAAATGATAGAAGCCAGTGGAAAGAATAACATACTGGAGATTCAGTTGGAAAAGACGACCTGTTTATTAAAAGTAATCCAAACAAAGGAAACCTCATTTAAAAAGGGTGAAAATGAACAACTGAAAAGAAATGCTGATATGACAAAGGAAAAGCTAAAATCTCAAGGGCAGGAATATAAGAATAATATCACCAAACTTGAACATGAAATGAAAATCAAAGAGGAGGAACATAAGGTAGAAATAAGCAGACTTCATCAAGATATGCAGAAAAAAGTTGAATTAAATGAAGCACAAAGATGTAATAAATAAAAAGGAGACAAAAATTTCCAAGTTAAATGCAAAGTTAATAACTCAAGAAAAGGAAAAGCAAAATGAAATAATCAAACTACAGCTGGAGTTCGATGTCAAACTAGCAAGAGTTCAAACTAAATGCCAACCCTATCCAGATGCTATTTCCCCACAAAGTATCTACAGAAAGAAGCTTCAGCATCTTCAAGAAAAAAACAAGGACTGCAATTCTTCATAACACCATTCATGACTCGGAGCAGCGCCTTTCTATTGGCAAAGATTCTCACCTTAAGCATAGACAATTTTGAGGATAACAGTAAATTAATTAATGACTACACTTTTTAAAAAGCAATTGAAAAATTCACTTCCATTTTCAACATAAGCCTAAATAATAAAGAAAGAGACAACTTTAAAAAAAAAAAAAAAAAGAAATTGACTCAATTCAGAGTTGGAAGTAAATGTTCCGGCTCTACCAGTTACAAGTTTGTGACCCTGGGATGTCAGCGTGTGTCTCTGAGTCTGTTTCTTCAGGAAGAAAATGATCAGATCTTTCTATTTTCACAGCAAGCTTGGGAAAAATCCCCACGTTTCCTTATTTACTTATGATTTGCTTATGCACAACTCATGGCTGCCCTCCAGTCCTGTGCTTTACTAGGCTAAAGAGCGAACCTCCCAATAACTCACTGACTGCTTTCGAAGCGCCTCCTTGCAGGCGTCACCCTGTTGATTCTTTCAGGGCCCTAACAGCAAAGGGGCATGGGGCATAACCGAGGGCTGAGCAAACTGTGGGACACTCCCACACACTTCTGCACACTCAATGGTTCAAATTTTGAACTTTGCTCTACACTAACAAGAGTCATGCTATTCTCTGACTTAAGTGCAGATATTGATTTTTTAGTTCTGATTTAACAGTTTGACCTTGCAGTTTCCTTTAACACCTCCAAGAAATACAAAACGCAAAGTTACCTAGACTTTGACCAGTTTTACATAAATAAGTAGGCCTTCATGCACACTGCGGGTAGGGCAAGATGAAAATGATAGTCTAAGTTCACCATCCAAGGAACCAACCACTGTTTGATGAATGAGGAAGTGCAGAACACAGGCCTGAACAAAAGGCATGAACGAAGAGCAGCCAAGATGGCGGCTCAAGCCTGTGTCTGGGAGACACACGGAACTGGTGGGCGGCTGAGAAGGCACAGCAGCCTGGCTTACCCACCTGTGGGCAGGCCCAGGAATGGGACTTCTCTACACAAAGCACGAACTTCGCAATTGCTTGGTATGAAAAGCGAGGTTCCATTCTACACTGGATGTTGTCACTTGACACATAAGGATGCATAAGTCACCGACTGTGCTGCGCCATCTTCAAACACAGACAAAATGTTTCAGAACTGGACAGTGGTCATGTAAGAAAAAGTCCCCATTCTTAGGAAATAACAAATGTATTCAAGCGTAAAGGGTTACAGTATGTTCAGCAAGCTCTCATCACCATTCAGGAAAATAATACATTTCTGTGTGCCTGCGTGGGTGTGTGCTTGTGTAGAGCGGGAGGAAAAGGCAGCAGGAGAGATGGAGGGAAGCCGGAAGGGGAAGTGAGTGAACTGTAAAGCAGGTGGGCCAGAATGCAAGCAATAAGAGAACACAGGTAAAGGGCACACGGGAGCGCCTTACACTGTTCTTGCAAATTTTCTGCAAGTTTGAAATTACACAAAACAAAAAGTTATATCTAAGAGTCCCCTCAAAAAAAAATACATAGCAATGCATTTCACATAGTAAAATACAGTTGGTTTCTATGTCTGTGGTTTCCATATCCATGAACCCAAACAATTGGAGATTAAAAACATTTTGGGAGAAAAACTGTACTGAAAGTATATGGACTTTATTCTTATTATTTCCTTAACAGTACAGTATAATAATGATTTAAATGGCATTTATATTGTGTTAGATATTATCAGCAATCAATAGGTGATTTATGGTATAAAGGAGGACATGTAAAACTATGCCATTTTATATAAGGAACTTGAATATCTGTGAGTTTTGGTATCTCCTGGTGGCTGCTGGGTGGGGTCCTGGTGACTGGTATATATCACAACTGTTTTATTGACAGGTCACACACAAAGGGCTATAAAGAAACAGTTCTCCTGGATTAACTGTGTTCTGAGGTCCACACCATATCTACATTTATGGATAACTGGAGAAAATGAGCCTTCTTCTTACATATCTCTGGGCATGCTTGCTATTTTCTTAAAAGTGAAAATACCACAGGGATGTTGAATAAAGCAGAAAAAAAAAGAGTCAAAGATCTGTAACTACCTCTACACAGCAGGGAAATAAATTATATATAATAAGGTACCAATATATCTAACTACATTTAAATAGTATTGCATTTTTATGGCTGAAGAGGGTACTATCCTGAATAATCTGTATTACATTTTAGATTTCCACAGGATGACATCAGAGATAACTATTTTCAATACATAATCACATTAAGAAATATTTCAGCAGGGAATGGCAACAAGTGCCTATAATCCCGGCTACTTAGGAGGCAAAGGTAGAAGGATCCCAAGTTCTGGGCCAGCTTGAGCAATTTAGCAAGACTGTGTCTCAACATAAATTTTAGTTTTTTGAGGAGTCTCCACACTGATTTCTGTAGTGGTTATACTAGCTTACAATCCCACCAACAATGCAGAAGGGTTCCTTTACCCTCACATCCTTGCCAGCATTCGTTGTTTTCCGTGTACTTGATAATAATAATCTGACTACGGTAAGATGAAATCTCAGAGTTTCTAACTTGCTTTTCCCTAATGGGTAAAGATGATGAACATCTTTTTCATGTACTCATGTGGTCAAAATATACTTTATCTGCTGAGTATGGTGGTGTGCACCTATAATCCTAGGATTCAGGAGACTGAGGTAGGAGAATTGCCATGGGTTTGAGGCCAGCCTGAACTACACACTGAGATCTGGTTTCAGAAAAGCACAGGCCCTGGGTTCAACCCCAGCACTGGGGAGGAAAATGCTATCTCCACGTAATGATCCTTAACTATTATGCACTGCAAATATACACCAATTAAGAAGAAAAAAAAAGATCTGGAGATGGAGTTCAGTGGTAGAGCACTTAGCATACGCAAGATCCTGGGTTCAAACCCCTGGAAGAAGAGGAGAAAGGAAAACGGTTCGAACCCCTGGAGGAGAAAAGAAAAAGAAGAAAAAAAAAGGATGGGAGGGAGGCAGGAAGGGAAAAAAGGGAAGGGAAAGTTTCTTTTCAAGTCTCAAAAAAGAGATACAGATGTGATTTTCTCAAAGTTTCTGATACGGTGATGGTTTGTATTGATCCTTTAACAGTGGAGAACAAATAAATGAATGGAAATAAAACATGATTACATGCCTAGTTTGCTTAAAGCTGCTATAACACATCTGCTCATAAAATGCCATTAATTTACCAACATCTAAATGTAATAAAATGAAGCTCACTAAAACTGAAGGACTAATCTCTTGGTCACTGGTAAAGTAATGACCATATCTTACTCTAAATTATATATATTAAAACTACCTTTTTTTTTTTTTACTTATTTTTGCATTATTGAGGGTTAAATCCAGGACCACACATGCTAGGCAAGTGTTCTACCACTGAGCTACATTCTTAGCCCTTTATTAAAATTTTGAGACAAGGGCTTGGCAAATTACCCAGGCTGGCCTTAAACTTGTGACTTCCTGCCTCAGCCTCCTAAGTAGCCGGGATTTCAGGCATGCACCACCATGCTGGGCTAAAAAAAAAACTATTTTGAAGGCTATGTTTGAAAAAATTTGCCTGAGAAATGTAAATTCTGTTCAACTTACCTTTGTCTGCTCTTTTCTAAGTTGCTTTAATAACGTTAAATCATCCAAATTCTTTTCTCTTTCTTCTCGCAGGTTTTGTACTACTGCTGAGGTCTGGGCTATACAATTTTTTATGACTCTATCTCTACTGGCATGAGCAGCCATCAACTGAAAGAACAAAGGAATGAAAGGAGAGGAAAATCACATCAATTTATTACACTGCATTGTTAAAAAAAAGTCCTTATTTTGAGACTTCAGAAATTTAATACTTCTAAGTAATTTTCAAAAACTGAATTGATGGAAGATTGTGTTGAATCAGAAAACATTCCTAGAAACATACTGAAGGCAGCACCTTGGAGGGGGAGGCGTGAGGCCGGTGCTGTCTGTCCCTCCCTACGACGCAGTGACACCTGCTCCTCTTCCCCGCAGCGCCCTGCTGGCCTTTTCGTTTCAGTCTCCTTCACCTCTGTCCTTGTCGCTCCCGACTGCCCCATCAAGTTGTCTGCCCTACATCCACCCTCTGGGCCACTTACTCCTATTTTTCTTCTCTTTTTTTTGGTGCTTCATTTTTTTTTCAGTCTCATGTTGTCAAAAAGGGGAAGATATAACATAAGTGATGTAGGGAGAGTTGTAGTTACAATAAATAAAAACGAAGACTGGTATATCTGCCTATGTAAGATGGAGCCCTTTTTAAGATTGTGAAGCGTAGCCGTTGATCACAGCAACTTATATACAAAGCACAAATTAGCGGGAAAGTAAGGCTATCTGAGGGAACACCTCTGTAATACCCTCCCTCGCAGTGTGACAAGTCTGACAGAACAGTTCTCATTTATTTTCTGTACAGCTTGATTAGCAAGGTACAATAGTCATGTTTTAAGCACACTCCTCCAAGCACAGCCAGATTTTGATGATACCCTAAACATTTACATTTGCAGAGTGCTGTTTCAAGTTCACAGACTTGTTACCATCAGTAATGATTTTAATGTTTATCTTTGGAATAAAGAATATAACGCTAAGGTTGAAGGGTGTATGCTCTAATAAAGGGGATCTTATTGAAACTATTTTACTATGAGTGTTCTTTTGAGATTTGAAATTTCTAAAATTCATCATTCAGAATAACTTCAGATCTCTCTGAAGAATGGAAATACTTCATTAGCTACAGAAGGAAGTTGGGTCAGGAACTAAAGTAACTCAGGTGGAACACTGAACAACTTGAACATTTCACAGACTTCTCAACTAACACAATATTTTTTTTTATTTTAAAGAGATTAAAGAGCCGGACGTGGTGGCGCACGCCTTTAATCCCAGCACTAGGGAGGCTGAGGTAGGCAGAGCGTTGTGAGTTCGAGGCCGGCTTGGGCTACAACGCGAGTGCAAGGCCGCCCTGAGCTACATAGTGCAACCCTGCCTCAAAAAACGAGGACTGGGAGTTTGGCTCAGTGCCTTAAGCGCCTGCCCCAGCAGACGCAAGGTTGTGAGTTCAATCCCCGGTGCCGCAAAAAAAAAAAAAAAGAGATTAAAACCAAACAAAACAAAACAGAATAAAGCCAAGCAGAACAGAACAATGAAAGCAATACAGGACTTCAAAACAAGATAACAGGAACAATACTTAAGAAACTTAAGGCTACTTAAAATAGTAGCAGCAAATGCTGCTATGTAAAACAGTACAAATTCTTATATGCTAAGAAGTTACCACTTGATACATAATAGTTAACTTAATTCTCTAATAACCCTATGAACTAGGCACTACTATATTTCACAATATGGAAACTGAGGCAAAGAGAGGTTATATAATATATTCAAGGCCACCCATCTGGAAAATAGCAGAGGTGAGATTTATTCTAGATCTGAATCTATGTTATTTTGGGTTTTTTTCTTGCAGAACTGGGGATTGAACTCACAACCTCATGCCTGTCAGACAGGTGCTTAAGCCACTGAGCCAAATCCCAGTCCTAGTTTTTTGAGGCAGGCTCGCACTATGTAGCTCAAGCCAGCCTTGTGCTTGCGTTGTAGCCCAAGCCGGCCTCGAACTCACAATGCTCCACCTACCTCAGTCTCCCAAGTGCTGGGATTAAAGGCATGCGCCACCACGCATGGCTGAATCTATGTTGTTAATCATGATACTATACCTGTAAATTAATAGAAGATTGCAAACTAAAACAATATTATAGAGAGTACATTGGTAGAGTAGTGACTGAGGGTATTATGTGACCATAAATTTCTAGTTCTTTAATCAGAGATACCCAGAAAAACTCAGTGAAATGTCAAAAACCTTCACAGTACATGAGGACCTCTCCTGATTACTGCATTCTATTCAGGAAGGTCCACATCTCGAAATGATCTAAAACAACAAGACCCATTTGATTACTCAAGAAAACGAAATACTTTAAAAGCAAAACAAAAAAGCAGCAGCTAATGCTCTGAATTTAATTAATATAAAAAAGCTTGTCCAAAACTATTTTTTTCATATTTGAGAAATGCACCTTAGATTTTACATAATATTTTCCTTAATATGACTATAAATCCAAACAGTAACCTTGGATTGGTAGAGCTCAAAACATCAAGTGACATTTGAACTCCAGCTTCCGACTCACTGAAAGGGTATAAGAGAGCAAACTATGAAAAATATAGGAATCATTGTTTCCTTCTGCTTTTGGACATTAAACAGATAAGTAAAGGAAGTAATGAAAAGATATGTATTTGAGAAACAACAGCCTTAGGAGATGACAATTTTTCTGTAGCTGTCCTCCTCTCCTACTTGCCATACACTTCTGTTCCCCTTCCTGATAAGTGAAGGAAAAAAAGAAGAGGTAAAAGGAATGAAGGGCTTCAACCCCTCCTTACACTGAGTGCCTGGCTTCTTAACCTTCATTCATCACCATTCTTACTCTCCCTACTGTTAACTGTTTTGCTCTGCCCCTCATTTCTCTAAGTTAAAGGCTGCAAATGAAGAGGTCAAAAAATGACTGCTTCCATTCTTTAGAACCATTTTCTCACAGATTTGGGCATAAGATCACACGGTGATGTAGTGTATAGAAACCAGATCAAAATTTTTACATATCCTCAGATGCGGGCAAGGGAACATGAAAAACATCATTCATTTTTCACAGTTTAGACATATGTAAATGGATTTCTCATTTTGCCTGCAAAGAAAGACACAAAGAAGCACAAAAGAGAGACTCAAAAGATACACTTACAGACTCATAAAGTTGTTTACAGGTTTGGCTGGCATCAATTTTCCCTGCAAAGGAAGCTGTTGGAACCGTAGTGTTTAATTCATGTACTATTCTGTCATCAATTGTCCTCATCACCTTGAGTAATTCCTATATATATTTAAAATAAAAGAATATAACCTGATTGGAAAGTTAAATGACAGAAATTAAGTAAGCAAAAAATAAACACTTCGATATTTTACAACCTTTTAATTTAGGAGTGGTAAAACAAAGCTAAACACAGTGCAATCATAAAAAGAAAATATTTATTACAAGGATGAGAGGCAGGTTATAGAATTCTAACAGTGGGCACTGAGTCTGTCTCCTTGGCTTAACTCTGGTCATCTTAAGGGTTAAGACTATTTCACTCATTTAAGTTCCATTTGTTGGCATGGTGCTTAGCAAACTGCACCTGTCTCTCCAACTCTAGTATACAGCCAAAAAAGGGTCTCCTGAACTCGAGCACAATGCATTCTCCCAAACCACCACTGTTAACTGCTTGCTGTAAGTCATGGTGCTAGACAGAACATTTCCGGAGAAATATATGAGGAACTATCAATAGCCACTAACACACTGAAATTAAACTATACTGTAGACCTTCAGGTTTTTCTTTTTACTATGACTGTATACTATTTTGGTGATACAAATAAGAAATGTGAAACATGCTGTTAGAGAAAAAGTAAGATTATCAGTTTTCTTACTAATGGAACAAGTAAGAAATAGTTCTACCTTTTCTTAAGTAACCCCATTTCCCAAAGTCTCCCTGTCCCCAGGTTTTCAATTTCCCCTTGCCTAGCTCAAAAGTTCACACCTGAAATCCCAGCTACTCAGGAGGCTGAGGCAAGAAGATCACAAATTAGAAGTCAGCCTGGGCAATTTAACAAAGTCCTGTCTCAAAATTAAAATTTAAATAATGAAGGGGAAGGAATGTAGCTCATTGTCAAGACTCAGTTCAATCCCTGGTATCAACTACATAAAAAAAAGAAAAAAGAAAAAAAAAAACCTCCAATCTCAAAAAACCATCCAAAAGAAAAATAGTACCAAAAGAGCAGGGAGCTTCAAGATTGCTATGTACTGCCTGCACAGCACGGTCTCTTCTCCCCTCACTTCCGTGACAAGGCCACTTCTTCACACCTGTCACTACAGAACAGCAGGGCACCAGCTACATGCCTCTGCAGTTTTCATAATCCTCGGACAAGATTCTAACAGTCTGCCCTTCTCTTTTTAAACTGCTTAAGGTTATAGAAAATACTAAACAAAATAAAACTCCCAAAACCTTGATCATTAAAAACTCACCAAGAAGACAGAATTACATAATATTACAAATATAATTGTTGAAAACATCCAGCTTAACAGTCAATATTAATATGTAATAAAACTCCGCTTGGGCCTGGGTGTGGTGGCACATGCCAGTAAGCCCAGCACTCAGGAGGCTGAGGCAGGAGGATTGCTGTGAGTTCAAGGTCAGTCTGGGCTACATAGTGAATTCAAGGCCAGCCTGGACTACATAGCAAGACCATCTCAAAAAACAACAAAAACAAAAAAACTTCACTTGACTAACTCCAACATACCATCCTATTTCTTTCCTTTGTCTAACTTAAATTCATGACTGAAACCAACTTTCCACATCTATTTGTTAAAACTTACATTATGATCAAAGCATTACCTTTATTTTATAAAATTAAAGAAACTTTTAAAAAATCACTTTGAGGCAATAATGTTAAACGAAATAAGACACACAAGCTTAAATATTGCATGGTTTCTCCTATATGAGAAACCCAAAGCACAAATAGTTTAAAGAACAAAATAAGATAAATAGTAGGCAACAGGGAGATAGATCTTTTGCAAATGGAAAGGAGACCAAGACAGAGGGAGGGGACCTTGTTATCTGAACCTAAAATCAGACCCATGGGTTAGGTCCTAAAGTTGTGAAGATCATAGCATGAGGCCACCATATTAAGGAGACTAGGTTGAAGGGAGGATAAATTAGAAAAAGAAGTTACTCAAGTCAGAGAAGCATATTCTAAGGTTAGTTGCAAAAATGCCAAGTCCTAAACAAAGCCAGTGGCAATTAACAATGAATCTTCCTAAAGTGCCTCTTTTATCATCTTCTTCTTTTTTTTTTTTTTGTTTTTTTTGGTACCGGGGATCGAACTCACAACCTCACGCTTGCCAGGTACATGCTTATGCCACTGAGCTAAATCTCCCTCTTTTATCATCTTAACTCTGCTCAAATATGATTCCTTGGATGGAGATGGTAGTACAAGCCTAGAATCCCAGTACTCGGGAGACTGGGGCAGGACTGGTGATAGTTCAGGGTCACCCTGGGCTACAGAATTCAAGGCCTAAACTGCATCGTGAGACTCTGTATCAAAACAAAACAAGAGACCCGAAAAAGAGACTCCCTCATCTCACAACACCCACAATCTGATTCCAATCTTTGTGTGACCCCAATGTGCCATTTGCAAATCCAATATTCCCTCTGATTTGCTATTTCCCTCTAATACAGTCATGTGTCATACAACATTCTGGTCAAAAATGGATCACAAAGTGATGGCATGGTGGTGCACACCTTGTAATCTCAGCACGTGGGAGGCTGAGGCAAGAGGATTACTAAGAATTTGAGGCCAGCCTCAACTATATAGTTGAATTTAAGGCCAGCCTGATCTTCACAGCCAGACCCTGTCACAAAACAAAACCAAATAAAACAAAACAAAACAGATTATAAAAATGCTGGTGGTCCTACAAAATTATAATGGACCTTAAAAATTCCTACTACCTAGTGATAATGTAGCCAGTGTAACATCGTAATGCATTACTCACATGTCGGTAGGGATGCTGGTAAAAATACACCTATTGTGCTACGTGTCTTGTAATTACGCTACATACAATATGTAATATTTGACGATGATAATAAGCACATCACTGGTTTATGTATTTACTGTTTTATTGTTTTGAATATATTCCAGTTATAAATGCGTCAGATATCGTTTACTATACCTCTTGATTGCATTAAGAAGTACAGAGTAAGCCGGGTGTGGTGGCGCATGCCTTAAATCCCAGCACTCGGGAGGCTGAGGCAGGAGGATCGTTGTGAGTTTGAGACCAGCCTGGGCTACAAAATGAGTTCAAGGCCAGCCTGAACTGTATAGCGAGACCCTATCTCAAAAAATAGGGCTAGGGATTTAGCTCAGTGGCCTAAGCACCTGCCTGACCAGTGTGAGGTTGTGAGTTAGATTCCCTGGTATCAAAACAAAAAACAAAAAAAGAAGTACAGAGTGGCTGACAGATCATCTAAGCTTGTGTAAGTACAGACTGTATTTACACAATGATGAAATTACCTAATAACGTATTTCTTAAAATATATCCCTGTTGTAAAGGGATGTATGACTGTACTTTAGCTTTTTTTGCCTAGTATACTATCACCTCTGTCTACCTAAGGTCCAATCTAATGGTCACCTCGATTTCTCTAAACTCTAAAGCATTTCACTCACATTTTCAGTATCTTTTACATGTCTGATAGCCTACACGGATTAAGTTCCATGTTCTATATCTTGTCCACTAGGATCTCCCTAAATGCTTGGTAGCTGGTAGGTATACATCCCCCCAGAGTTCATGTAGAATCATTAAGCCCCTGAAGAAAGGGCCTTTAGGGAGGTAAGGAAGGTCAAATGGATAGAACAAGTGTCCTTGTAAGAGGAACTGCTTTCCTTCCCTGCACACACAGAGAAGCAGACATGTGAGGAGACAATGAAAAGATGGTCATCTGCAATCAGAAAGAGGCCTCACAGCATCTTGATCTTCAACTTCTAGCCTCCAGAACTGTGAGAAATTAAATTTCCATTGTTTAAGCCACCCTGTCTGGAGTATTTTGGTATGGCAGCCCTAGCCAAGTAGTACCTAATTTTTCTTATTTTTGGTACCAGGGATCGAACTCACAACCTCATACTTGCCAGGCAGGTGCTGTGCTGCACAGCTATACCCCCAGTACTTCCAATAAATTGTTGAATAAATGTTGAAATGAATTCCAGGCACTCAATATTAAACAAATTCTTTATTTTTTTTGTACTTTATTCAACTTTGGAAAGGTATTTTCTAGGAATGCGATCTAATTTTTAAGTTGGAAAAAACTGTAAAAGCTTAAAACACTAAAATCTTTTTTAAACTTTAATATACAATTATATGGGAAAAAATCAGAATGATTGTGAAGGAAAGGGGGAAGAGAGAAGTAGAAACTAAGAAGAGGCGTAAGGAAACTTTTGGAGGTGATAACATCAGTCTCTGCTGATGGATGTTTGTGTTACAGGTGTATGCCACTGTCAAACTCCTTGACCAGTACTCCTAACGATTTGTGCATTTCAGGACCGGGGATTTAGCTGAGCAGCACAAGCGCCTGCCTGGCAAGCACAAGTTTGCGTTATCACCGAGTACCAAAAAACAAAAAAAAGATTGTGCATTTCACTGTATGCATGCAAAACTTACCTCTCCAAAATAAGTAAAGATACTGAACTCTAGTTAATGATATGCATGCTGACATATTTAGGAGTAAAGCATACTGATACATTGATGTTTGTAATTTACCTTAAAATGCACAAAAAAAAAAATACTGATGGATGGATTGAAAGATGGATAAACAGATATGGTAAGAGCAAATATAGAAAATTATTAATTATAGAAATCTAGATGTACATAGACATACACTGTACAATTCTTTCAACTTAATGTTTTCTGAACATTTTCATAATTTTAACTAAAGCCTACCTATCTTTTAAAATAAATTTAAACAAAAAAACTCAACATAATTTTGTTTCTCCTCCATGGTATTCAGTGCAGTGTTTTCCACATTCAGGATGCTTACATACAAAATCCAACAGTTCAGCAGCTTTCAAAAATACAAATTTTGATTAATACCTCGTGAGAATACAAATCATGTAATTTCGCCAAATTCATCTAAATTTAAACGTCATACTAAAATTTAACTGGGTGTGTGTGTGTATGTGTGTGTTTTGTGACAGGGTCTCGCTATGCAGTTCAGGCTGGCCTCGAACTCACAGTAATCCTCCTGCCTCAGCCTACCAAGGGCTGAGTTTACAGCACCCTCACTTATGTTCTCATGCCTCTGAGGCAGCAGAGGCAAATATCATTAATATCCATTTACAAGAATGTTAAATAATATTCCTGGAACTAGGGAGGCTGAGACAGGAGGATTGCTGAGAGTTTGAGGCCAGCCTGGGCTACATGGTGATTTCAAGGTCAGCCTAAAACAACATAGTGAGACCCTATCTCAAAAAAACAAAACAAATCAAAGGAACAAAAAAGATACTCCAAGGCCAGTTTTACAAAACCAGATTTCTGACTCCATTTGGGATAGTCTCCATTATAAATCACACATTTGGAAAAATCCTAGAGAAAGTTCCTCCGGGTCTCACTAATGCGCCTCTTTTTATGATCTTTTGATGTTTTATCAGATCAAAAAGATCCTATGAAATCTGCTCTTACAGGTTAAATGATTACAAGATGGAAACAATTTTAAATTGTTACTTAACACAATCTTATTTTATTTATTTTTTGTGTGTGTGGCACTGGGGATCGAACTCTCAATCTCACGCCTGCCTGGCAGGCGCTGAAGCCACTGATCCAAACTCCCAGCGCTAGTTTTTTGAGATAGGGTCGCACTAGGTAGTTCAGGCCGGCCTCAAACTCACAATGCTCCTCCTACCTCAGCCTCCCGAGTGCTGGGATTAAAGGCGTGCACCACCACGCCCATCCACAATCTTATTTTAGAGATTCAAGTTAATTTCCAAAAGGGATAAGTGATTAGCTCAAGATCACAAAGCAGCTACTGATGGAAGCAGTAGGAAAGCCCACAATGGGCATCTAACTCCCTAATTAGTGCTCTTCCCTACATATCTTCAGACCACAAAAGGGCTAATTAACCTTGAATGTTTAATAAATGTAACCCATCAGATTTTTTCTATACTGTTAAAATTTTTTCACAAATACTTGTATTTACGGAATATAATGCTCACACCTGAATTCAGTTGCCATTGGGTTCATCTAGTCCAAAGAGCAGCTGAAGGGTGAAGACAGTGCCAACAATGGTGGAAAGACCCCACATAAATCCCTTGGCCAAATGCTGTTTGTCAAGTCAGTCAGTCTGTTTGAGACTGTAAAGAATATCACTATCTACAAACCATTCAGAGAACAAAGCTTAGATCAAAGACATGTGAAACGATTTTTTAATCTATCTGGTTAAAAGCACCGTTTTAAAAGCCATGACTTTTTAATTCATTTCTGTAACTAGATGGCAGGGCATTTGTGTCTGCATTACAACAAATAGTTTCATAGCAATTTAATCAAAAACCAGGTCTGGTTCTTGAATTTATGAGACTTTTGATGTTCGAAAATAAAAAGACAGCTTTTTTCTTAAATGTTTCATTTTCTCTAAGGATTAGGAAGGCAACAGCATCAGAACAGGGGATACAATTAAGCCTTTAAACTTTCAAACGTTCTCTTACCAAAACAAGAAATTGTACCAAGTGTTTTGTTTTATTTAGTAATCAAAGTCTCTTTCACTTTTCTTCCTTCCCCCAAAACTCAATTTAAAAAAAGGAGAGAAATTGCAAGGGCTGAGAATCGAGTTCAGGAAAGTGCTACCAGATAGCTACAATCCTTGCCCACAGAGCCAGAGTTCGGATTCACCACTGCGGAATGACCCATTTTCCCAGCCAAGGCCCGGGTTGCACAGGAAGAACTATGACCCCCGAACCTCCTACCCGCACCGAGCAGCCTCGCTTCCCAAGGCCAAACTCGCGCCCCCCATGACCTCCAATGGCTCAGAAAAAGAGCCTTGCGCTGCCAGCTTTTCCATATCAGGCTCATACTCTCTCCAAGGCCAAAACTGCAACAGGGTCTAGGGACAAATGGAGGGCACGCCTGTGGCACGAGGAAAACCCCATCACCTGGAACTCGGCGAACTCCTCACAGTTCACACCACCACTGGGCGCCGCCATATTGGACAAACACGAGGACCCTGCCGCAGGCCAATCACCGCGGAGCATAGGTGTCCGCGATGCCGCCTGACCAAAAAAATAGTTGGAGCCAAAGAGCTGAAAGCAAGATAAATCTTCGTGGTTTTTCCACGCGAAGCCTGTCACTCCGCCGTTCTGCTTTTCACTTCAATCCCTTTAACATGTCCTCCTGAAACTGGCCCACATGCATGGACAAAAGATGGTTGGAACTGGAAGGATCGCTTATTCCAATCCCATCTTCTTACAAAAAGGGAAACAACCCGGTCGCACCAACCAAGTCGTTGGAAAACTAGCCTTTTTTAGTCCTTCCCATTTTCCCGGGTCTCCATTCAGAAAGAGATCAGTAAGAAGCGTCAACAAACCAGGGTCATGTCTAGAATGGGTGGGTAGGGGGTGGAAATGATGAGATGTTTTAAGAACATTAGGAAAGGGAAAACGAAATGGGAAATACGTTAATTCCTCAGGTTGGGCTGTCAGACGCTCTAAAAGTCACCAAGACCCAGGGCCGCTGGGCCCGGAGTCCAAGTCTATCTTGATGAAAGCGTCCACTCGTAGAAAGCACTTGGAAGCACAGTACACTGAGGCACTGGCTTATCTAGACGGCGCACTTCAGAGTCCTACAGATCACAAAACACCACCCTCCTCTTCCCCGTCTCCGCTAAGCTGACGCGGTAAGCGCCACTACCCTCCACGCCACAGGAGCCGGCCGCCACCTGGGCGCCGCTCCCGCGCCCCACGCCCGCGCTCGTCGCGCACGTACCACACGCGCCGTGCGTACGCACGCAGGCCGGCCCCGCCCCCGCGCGCCGCCGGCGTCCTTCCCACGCCCGTGCTCGGTGACATTGAGCGCGCTAGCGCCGCCGCTGCCGGGACGGCTTCTGTGCAGTCGGCGGAGCAGGCGGCCATGGGGAGCCTCCGCGGCCTTCGCCTAGCGGCGGGTGAGACGCAGGGCGGCCTGGGGGCGGGGGAGGCGGCCGGGGAATCCTGCGGCCTTGCAGGCCCTGCAGTTGCTGGCTTCGCCGCCCACTCTGCGCGAGTGGCTCGGAGCGCCTTGGTGGCGGCGGCGGGAGAGAACGGGGCCGAGCGAGCCGCTGCCAAGCGGACTCTGAGAGCTGGCCTGGTACCCTCCCACCGGTTTAAGGGGCTCCGACTGCCCCCCTTCTCACCTCCTCGTCCCTGGCCTCCTGCGTGCTCGGTCCTTTATGCATCTGCCGCCCCGGGAGCGTCACTCCGTTTTCCACCCCAACTTTCCCCATCCGTTACCCGCCTTCTCTTCGCTTCTCCTTGCCCCCTCACCTGAACAGTTCATCTCACCTATCAGAAAAACCTAGGTCTGAGATTTCTCCACTGTGTACGTGTCCGAAGAGGCAAAGGAGTTAAGTGCTTCAAAGGAAAGTGTCACGTAAATGCGGGGTCACCAGTGTGTTTTTGCAGTAGACATTTGCGTGTGATATTTTGGAGTCTGGCGATTCGCCACCTTGGGGAAACCATTAGAGCTTTCTAGTAATAGCGAATGAGAAATCAGAGTGCTTGCATCTCTACTCTTGTAGGTGCCCAAACAGTTTACTGTTTTTGTTACCTTTATGAGCGTTGAAGAGATGTAGGGATCTTTGGTTTCATAGGACCAAGTTATTTAGACAGTTGTTTAGTTTAGGTTTTTTAGAATTGTTATTTGTTCTGTGGTACTGGGTATTGAACCCACGGCCTTGTGCATGCTAGGCAAGCACATTCCCAACCTCGGTTTAAGCTTCAAAGAAAAAATATCCCTATTGACGTAATTTTAATTGCGTGTACATTGTAAATGTAAATGAAGCAATGCAAAAAATTATGAACGTGGAGTAGTTTCACATAGCCAAAACAAGGGGAAGGGGCTATGCGTTATGTGAATTTATGTTGTGTTCCAGTGGAGATTGGACTGCAAAACTGATCTCAAATTAGAGGTTATTCTTTTAATCACAAACATCCTCTCTGCCAATAAAAGAAAAGCCTCAATACTATTTTTGACTTCGTTTGATTTTGTCAGAACTAACTCATCTCTAAATGATCAGTGTACATCCTATTAAGTATTATAAAGCTTTGTAACCAGGAAAATGAAAAAATCATTGCTCTGTAAAAAGGTGAAAACGAACTGTGAAAGCAAATTGGACTGCTAAGAGTTAAGATTCTTTCATAGTTACTCTGTTTGCCTTGAGACTATACTTACATATCATGAAAATTTTCAAACCTTCCTGCAGACTTCTGATACTTTAGAACTTCACTATTGGTCACTTGACCAAGACAGAATTCACTGAGCTATTTATTGTTTCATGTCAGATAGACAAAAGTGGGGTTGTTTGGTTTGGTTTGGGTTTTTTCTGAGACACAGTCTCAGTATGTACCCCAGGCTGGCCTTGAACTCACCTCGATCCTCTTGCCTCATCCTCCTGAGTGCTGAAATTACAGGCTTGCACCACCGTGGCAGGCAGATAAAAAATTTTAATATCGTACTAAGAATGTTACGTGCGGCTGGGCATGGTGGCACACGCCTATAATGCAGCACTCTGGGAGGAGGAGGCAAGAGGATGCACGCTAGAGCCCAGCCTGGGCAACTTGTGAAACCACGTCTCAAAATGTAAAAGAAAAAAAAAAAAGAATCTTACTTGACCACTCTAAATGATCTGTGAATGTCTGACGTGTTTGCCTATTTTATACCTAAATGCTTTCACAAATGTTATTTTATTCAGTTTCTGACGCCAGCCCTCTCAGGTAAGTGTTACTTTCCCCTTTTTATGAAAGAAGACACAGATCAGAGCCTAAATGACTTGTCCGAGATCATTTCATCAGAAAGTGTGAGGGTCAAGGAGAGTGCCAGTGCCCTCCACCTCTGGACTCTGTGGTCCCTACCATCGTTGAAGCTGCACGTTATGGATAGTTGTGTGCACCTAATTGTCAGGGCCAGGTGGGGCTTACTCATGTAAGTGGAGGTCATGAAATACAGGTTTATTTATGAAATAGAAATATGCATTCAGGTGCAAGTGGCTTTTCAAGAAAGAAGACTCATTTAATAAGCAACCTTAATCAAAGGAATAATAGATCAAATAATATAATCTAGGTATACTTTACTTATCCAGAATATTTGGAATAAGGTATTCTTGATGAATGACGTTTGTTTTTTGAGACAGGGTCTTGGTGTGTACTTCATCCTGGCCTTGAAGTCACTATGTAGCCCAGGCTGGCCTTCAACATGTGGGCAATCCTCCTGCCTCAGCCTCCCAAGTGCGGAGATTACAGTCACGTGCCACCAAAATTTAATCAGTGGACCTTTAAATTGTTTCCATTGAAAATCTTTGCTGAACTCCCTTAGCAAACAGAATATAGGCTTTTATGAACTTGAATTGGTTTATTGGTGTGTAGGTGTAGTTGTAGGTACAGGTAAGGGTTGTTAATTTGCAATCCTTGGACAGCTCCACAGATGAGATGCTGTGCAAACTTCTGAAATCATATGCAGATTTTATGATTTTATGCTTCTTAAGAAAGATGGTCCAAAGCTTTAATTCAGAGCAGTCCATGTTCTTTTTCATTAGGAATTAAATGACTGCTGACTCACACTACTATGGGTTTCATTACAGTGAAGAATGAGAATGTTTTGTTTTTACTAAATTAATGGTAGCAGAGTTCTGTTAAAGATAGGAAAAGAAACCTCCTCTGCAGAGTGTTTTTAGGCCAAGTAAAAGTAGGAAAAGAAGTGCGCTCTGCAGCGTGAGAGTGACTGCCGTGCAGGAGAGAACAGGGGTCTCGTGGTTTCCTCACCTGTTTTCTCCTGAAAGTTGAATAAAGTAGATGCAGTTTTCATGACATTGTGTCTTTCTACAGGATGATGATTAGGTCAGAAGAATGGAACAGCCTTAAAAGAATGTTTCTTTACACCTTCAGAAAAGTTGCATTGCCCTAAACTCCATTGATTTATTGGATTTGAAACATACTTATTATTGTTATTACCAATGCAGTGGACTGTGGGCTGCCTCCTTGTCAGTTTAGCCCACAGCCTAGAACATTAAAGTCAAGATGTATCAGCCAGGTGTGGTGGCGCACGCCTTTAATCCCAGCACTTGGGAGGCTGAGGTAGAAGAATTGTGAGTTCGAGACCAGCTTGGGCTACAGCGTGAGCAAGGCCGGCCCGAACTACATAATGTGACCTTGTCTCACTGGGTCAGTGGCTTAAGCACCTGCTGGGCAGGCGCAGGGCTGTGAGTTTGAGCCTCAGTACCGCCAAAATAAAAAATAAAAAAAAAGTCAAGATGTATCTTAGAAGTCATATAGTCCAGTCCCTGTTTTTTTATAGATGAGGTAATTTGTGACCCAAGAAAAGAAATGATTTGCTTAGGGTCGCATAGGTGCAAAGTCACAACAACGTGGCTCCCATTCTTACTTGATCCTACCCCATCTTGCCCTGTCATTGTTCTTTGTTTTTGCTCATCATCCCAAATGTGAACACGTTTGCCAGCTTTGCTTTTGCGGATTCACTCCTCTCTGTGTCTTGCCAACAGGTTTTTATTGAGCATGTGCTTTGTATGCTGTGAAAGCTCTGAAGTGAATGAACTATGCCACTTCCTCTGGCTAGTTTATTACAGTGAATAAACCAGCCTGTGTAATACTCCTTGAGAGCCTATACTAAGCAGTGTACTTTAAGTTCTACATTACAGAATTGCTTATAATGCTACTGCTGTGTCCTGGAGCTGCCTCCTGTTGACGCTGCATATATGTCTTAACACTTTCCACGTTGGTAATGTTATATTGGGAGTTTGAACTCTATAATGTGCAGGTTTTGGACAAACATTATGAATAAATCAGGGCCCCTCCCAACAATCAGTACACTACTGTCTTCAATAATTCAGAGAA
Organism: Dasyprocta punctata; assembly: GCA_004363535.1. NCBI lineage: Eukaryota > Metazoa > Chordata > Mammalia > Rodentia > Dasyproctidae > Dasyprocta > Dasyprocta punctata. The sequence continues at coordinate 23,147 of RJWM01009640.1, forward strand.
AAGAGAAGTACTGTATTAGAGTAAGATTATTGGCTAAAGGCTCCATTGAAGCAGGCTGTGGGGCTGACATGATCTAAAGGTAGGGGCAGTAAGGAGTCAGGAGAGGGTAGGAGAAAGAAAGGAGAGTAAGCAGAAAGGATCACCTTAGATTTTGATCAGGAGGTAATAGGAAGTAAGGTATGGCCTTCTGAAGAGTTTGAACTGAATGAATTTGGATTTTTAAAAAGCCTCCAAGCAGGAGAAATCAAGAAAACACCTTTGGAAAATTAAGGCATCAGCGTACAAGAGGGTATACTGCTTACTGTGAAAATGTTACAGTTCATCCATGTGTGAGGTGATAAGGGAAATGACAAAGGAATATGTCTAGGAAGTATCTTAAAGAAATTAGTATGAGTTTGGAGACAATGGATAATTTAAGATAGGACCTAAAAACAAGTGTTTGTGGCCCGGTGTTTAGCTCAGCAGCACAAGCACCTGCCTGGTAAGCACAAGGTCATGAGTTTCATCCCCGGTACCAAAAAAAAAAAAAAAAAAAGTTAATAAAAACAAGGGTTTGAGAACAGAAGACTGCAGAAGTGTTGCCCCATTGTCAGAAATAAGAAAGCTGGGAGAAGAATCAGGAGTACTACCAAAGGTTTATGTTAGTTTAGCAAAGAAGATAGACCGTTGTGTCGTAGATAGCACTGAGTTATACCAGTCCTTGGTGAGACCTCTTGGGAAGACCTGAGGATACAGGAGAGGTAAAGCTAAGGGAGCCGTTAGTGTGCAGTTGAGAATTGAAACTGAACAGAGGAGTCCTTCCAGAGGAGCACAGACAGCGGCAAGAACCTAACTTTGGAGGCCTGGCCATGTAGTATAGGTGCTGGATGTGGGAAGAGGACATTGAAGAAGCTAGATTGGAGGGGAAGCAAGGGAATATGGCATATAGCATCAGCAGAGATTGAGTCCTTGGAGCGAGGTAAGATCAGTAAAGCCAAACGGATACAAAGAGGGGCAGGCTACAAAGATGAGGAGCGTAATGTGGCCTGGTGATAAGAATCAAAAATAGAAATGAGAAGGGCCGGGGATTTAGCTCGGTGGCGTAAGTGCCTGCTTGGCAAGCGTGAGGTCGTGAGTTCAATCCCCGGTACCAAAAAAAAAAAGATATGAGAGGTCACTGCTGCTAGAGCAGTTTTAGTGATGTAAGCGAGGGACAAAGCACTGTAATGGGATCAAGTGTGGGTGATGAAGGTGGTAGATACATGCCAATTATTTGGTCAGTTGAGTTAAGAAAGGAAGATTAGTGTTTTATTTATAGTACCCGTCGAAAACAAGTGAATGTTTTTATACAAGCTGTTGGACTCGCAGAATTATTGTGAAATAGTGAGACAGGACTTCTCCTTGTTTACTGGTGGAAGTATATCAACCTTTTTCAGGAATAGTTTGTTACATACATAAAGAACCTTAAAATCTTTATGTAACGCTGGGGATATACTTAGGAAGAGGCTAAAGCCAGAAAATTACTTCAAGTCAAGAGTTTGAGACCAGCTTGGGTAACACAGACCCTCCCATCTCAAACAAACAAAAACCAGTAGGCAAAAAAAGGATTCATATAGAAAACTGGTCATCAAAACATTATATATAATAGTGAAAAATGGGAAACAAGTCCAGCTCTAGGACATAATTAAATTCAGATTATATCTCTGTGTTGGAAATTATGCAGCCATCAGAAGTATTTTTTAATTAATATTTGAGAATTGTATTTGTGACTTAAGCAAGTTATGTATTATCTGATTATGAAAAATGTACTTTATGTAAGAGCACAAAGAAAAAGTCTGGAAAGAAATGCACCAGGTTGTTTTCCCTGCGCGGTGTGATTATGTGCTTTTACTTTGCTTTATACCTTTCTTTTTAGCTTCCAAATTGTGATAATGAGCAAGTATTACTTTTGTAATTGAAAGTTTCTGGTTTTTTATTTAAGATGGAGTGATGCCATCTGGCGGGGGAAAGGAAGGAGGTGGAGGTTGTGCTAGTGGGGTGCAGCGTCCCTCAGGAGGGTACCGCAGACGGCAGGGCTCGCTCTGTCCTCCCAAAGGCTCCTTCAAAGCTGTCATGGAGGGCGAGAAGACAGCAAGGAGGGACTGTCTTTGTCTCCCAAGACAAGGCCAGTGGCTCAGGCCCAGAGAGTTTCAAATGGCCAGTGTTAGAGTGAGCTGGAATGCTGATGGGAGGAGAAAAGGTCTCCAGGGAGAAGTTTAAATCCATCTCACTGTAACTTGACCACCAATGACACAGTAGAAGTGTAAGACTTTTTGCATAAGCATCCCCCCAACTTGAAAACTGGTCAAGTTCCCAAAGTGTGTTTACAAAACCTTTTTTTTTTTTTTTTTTTGTAAGTCTGAATGTTTTTGTGTCACAGAAACAATCTTACAGTGGTGATTAGCTTACAAAACCTCAGTGTCTGTCTTGCTCATTTTTCCTCCCATTATTTTTCGTATCTTCTTCATTACAACTAGTCTGTTTCCTCTTTATCACCCGCTGGAGCCACAGTATTGTGACACACCTGAGAGGGGGCTTGGTCTTCCCGCTCCTGCTCCCTTTCTCTGTCCTGCCCTCACCCCAGCTTGTCCTACATTCTCAGGATTTATCTTCCTAAAACACTACCATCATTGTCATTTGTCTGTTCAAAACTGCTCTGTCTGGCAAAGCCTTTTGGGGGTGTGAAGGACAAAAGAAGGCTCACTGTGGGGGAGCATGGATGGCCACAGAACCTGTGCAGAATGAGTCGGGTCACCGTCATCACTTAGGTTCAGAGCGCCGAAAATCAGCGCGACCTCGTTAACATGGCGCTCTGGCTTGTGAGCACTGTGGGGCTGGCAGGCAGGTGGAGAAGCCAGAGTCGCATGCAGGAGCAGAGCAGAGCGGTGTTTGAAGCTATAATAATTTGTCATTTGACAGACCAGCTACGGAAATGAGATTTTAGCCAGCTCGGTCTGATGATGAAAGAGAAAAGAATGGGCTGGTCTTTCAGGTTCATTCATGTGTTGTGGTGTTAGCCTTGAGAGCAGCCCAGCTCTGCTTCTAATGTGGAAACTAAATCAGTGATTCTCTTCCATAAGCAGTGTAATTACCATAACTTACTCATTCATCTTCTAGATGTACTGAGCGGTTATAAAATCTGACACATAGTTTCATCATAATTACAAAATACAGTGTTGATTAGTATATGTGTAGGGGCTTGGATATCCCCAGGATAAAGTGTACAGCTAGCCTTTTCCTTCTCAGACCCAAAATTGACTCTGATTCACAAAACAAACCTTCAAAAGTTTCTTCTTCAGACTTGCTTTTTCTTATCATAACAAATAGTATAGGACTAGCAATGCCCAATTTCAGTTTTGAAAGAATTAAATAGGCATTTGTGGGTTACATGAAAACCATTTCTGCTTTTCTGTGAAGCTCCTAGCTGAGACTGAGTAGCATTGTTCTAGACTTTAGAGTATTTCACAGATTTTATGTGTCTTGCACAGAAAACTATTAAACTCAGCAAGTATTGAATGATATTGGTGTCTATTTGCATCTCAAACCTTAACATTTGTATGAATACAGATGGTATAGGACTGAATTTCTAAGAAGCTTCTAGATGATGCCAACCACATTGAAGCGTAACAAGGATTTAGAGTGTAACAGAATACATACACCATCATGTATAATTTTCTCATGTCCATCAGATGAACCTTACCTGCTTACACTTCCCTGAATTTGTTAAAACTAAGAAAATTAACATTGGCCCATTACTGTTAACTGAAGTACTGTCCAGACTTCCTTCAGCAGTTGTTCCTGTGAGGTCCATTTTCTCTCCAGGATCCAATCCAAGTTACTGTGTTGTATTTAGCTGTCATGTCTCCTTGGTCTTTTCTGTTTAGTGACAGCTTCACATTCTTTGGTTTTCAGACCCTTGACAGTTTTGAAGAATACTCATCAAGAATCTTTGAAAATGTCTCTCAATTTGGGTTTGTTAGATATTTTCTCAGGATAGAGTAGGATTATGGGTTTTAGAGAATAGCCCAAAGGTAAAGTATCCTTCTCATCACATCGTTTTTAAAGTGCATGGTATCTTCATGACTTATGACCATTGATTTTAACCTTGGCTGGTAAGTTGATCCCTGGTAAAGTTATGGTTTCCCTCTCCATACGCTAGTCTTCAGAAGCAAGTCATTAAGTTGCAGCCAGGAAGGAAGACCTACGTATTTTGAAGTTTTTCTGTAAGGAAAATTTATCTCTTCTCATTTATTCCTTCATTTTGTTGTTGTTTATATTAGTGTGGACTCATTTTTTATGTTGAGTTGTAATCTTTACTACATTATTTTGTTTCTCGTATTATTCTAGTTTGGCCTCTTTTAGGTGATTTCCTGTGTCCCTTTAGAATGTCCCTACCCCTTCCCTTTTTTGAACAAGTCCTTACTGTCTGACACTAAAAGATGTCCCAGGCTCTGTCTGTATTTTCTTGCTCTGATGTAGACTTACCATTTCCCGCTGAGAAGCCCTGATCCCTTGGACTGGAGAATGGTATGTAGAAACCAAGATCTGGGTCCCTGGAATGCTCATTGCTACTGAGGTATTAATGATTCCAAGTCTTCACAATGGGTATGATAGGAAATACGTGGACATCTCCCTCAATATCCTGGTTGATATTTTAAAATTTTTGCATGGAACTTTAGTTCTTTATAATGTGCAGTTTTAGGAGCTTTGACAAAGGCTGTTTTTTTATTAGTAGATGAATGCCTTTTTTTTTTTAAGTAAATGTTAGGAAACTTCAAAGCTTGCAACAGATTATTTCCAACATAACTGATCTTGACACCAGGTTAAAACCAGGTAATCTTCTAAAAGTCTGTTTCTTCCAGCATTCACTGGGCTTTGATTTGCATCACTGATTCCCAAAGATTTGTCAGTCCCAGGTCGCATTACTGATGGTTATCTTCGTGAGGATCTTGAAAGAGTCTGAGGGGAAAAAGCATCCCTATCCTGTCCATTGCCTATCCTGGGGTTGCAAAGAAGATTCGTGGGGAGGAAAAGATTAGCAGGAGAGAAGCCAGTACTTGCCCCAGCCTCAGCCTGGCTGACCCCTGCAGCTGCCAGCTAGCAATAATACTTACAAGGCACTGGGCCCCAGACAAGCAGTGTCAGCTCCACCTGAGACAAGGTTAGACATGCACATCCTCAGTGGGCACACTGCACACACCCATTACCCTAGCACTCAGAGGCAGAGGCAGGTGAGTCAGAAGTTCAGGACCCATCTCGGCAACTCAGCAAAACCCTGACTCAGAAAGTTTTCAAAAGGCTGTTCTATAGCTTAGTGTGTGAGGGCCCTGGGTTCAGTCTCCAGTACTGCAAACCAAAAGAAAAAAACAAAAGAAAAAGAAATGCGCATTCTCCTGCTCTGCCTGTGCCCACTGAGTTCAGATCTCTGGCAGAGTGGCCTGGTCATCATGCTGCGAGTTGTCCCAGTGATTCTGATGTGCACTGAAGTTTGAGGACCTCTACTCTTGAGATTAATGAGCCACTTGCCTATCAGAGGCCGCGGGGCAGCTGTACGGCTTCATCTTGACTTCCTGCTAGGGCCCTGGAGACACAGAGCTGGTCAGCCTGGGCCAGACTGGAAGGGCAGCCAGAGGGCTAAAGGGCTGTTTGTCTTTAGGTCTGTGTGCTTTTAATGGCAATCCACAAGGAGCCAGGACATTTTTTTCTCAAATATCCAGAGCAATATGTTCTATGGCTTTGAGATAGAAAAAGAAGGTCTTGATACTAATTTATATTTCATTTTGTTATAGTTGTAAAATAAAAACCAGGATCACATCAACTACTTCATGTTTGTTTTTGCAACAAAAGTTTTTAAAAATTATTTGTACTTTGATATGTTATTTCTCATTGGTATGAATAGATCATGTTTGTATTTTAACCAGCGCTTATACTTTAGGGAGGTAAAAGTTATTGACATACAGTATAGAAGTTGCAGTAACAAAAAGTGGGACATCCTTTCTGATTAGGTAAACCTCTCGTGCCACAGTCCAGCCGGGCTAGGTCCACAGAGTCCCCGAAGGTGGGCTGAGCGTCGACGCGTGGAGAACAGACACACCAACAGCTCAGAGACTGCGTGAATCTGCTTCGTGTATTGCAAGCTCTAACAGAATATTTTATACTTTCTTTCTTGGCCAGGGTTGAAAGTTTAGATAAAAAGAATGAGATCAACAGGTGTTTCTATGGTTACATGGTTTCTATAGTTACATGATTCGTCAGCATAAGCAAAAAGTTTATACTTAAAGACCTTGAAGCGTGTTTTGGCTATTAATAGATTACTGATTGATTTTCGGTTTGTTGAATGAAGTTTTCCCGTTTACCTATGAGAAAAAATCTTAACAATTGTTTTAAAATATCAATCTTGATTTGGGGAGGTCTGATGTACTATAGGGAGTCGAATTGTTCTAAATGCTCCATTGTGGTAGCCCAGCTGAAAACCTGCAAAACATGAGACCATATTCAGCCATGACTCAGCCCCCCCATCCCCCTTCCAGGATGTCTTATCCCCTGTCTCTTTTAAAAGACAAAACATAGTAACATATCGGCCTCTCAGCGTGGAGGTTCCCAGGCAGCCCCAGCCAGCTGGTCATCATTATTATTATTAAAGGCTCCCAAACTTATGATAAATGGGAGCGAGAAGTCAGGGAGTTTCTGTACTTAGTTTACTGATTTTGTGCATGGGAAAGAAAGAAAAATTTCTCCAAACTAGGTCAAAGCACAAGTTAACACAACAGTTCCCAAGAAGCATTAACCCATTCCCACAAAGCCAATATTTATGCTGCGGCCTTTTCTTAGAAGACGTCCTCCTTGAAGATCTGTCTTCTTCCATGTTTGGACCTTGTCAACAGAACATGGCTAGAGAAGGACGCGGCACTCGAGTATCTTTAATTCCCCACCACCACCTCGGCCCCAAGTACCTCTCTGACCTGAGTCTACTTTTCTTCCCATGATTCGCTCCCTTCCATTCTCCCTGACCTGGTGTTTTGTTTTGTGTGGCTCTAGAGCCATTTTAGGGCCTGTGCACTTACTCTTCTTTCTGTTTGAAATATTTTTCCACCAGAAGCCTGCATGGCTAGCTGCGTTGCTTCATTCAGAAGTGGCATTCTCAAGGGGGACTTCCCTGGCTGCCCTGTCTAAAATTTCACACATAGGTGCACATCTATTCCAGACACACAGCCATTCATGTGTCCCTTTACTTTTTTCTCTGTGGCACTTAGTATCTGAGATAGACAGACAAACAGACAGATAGATAGACTTTTTTTTTCCTCCCCAATAGAATGTAAATGTTGCTGGCACAGATTTTTTAATCTCCTCTATATATGGCCAAAACAATGCCTGGCACATAGTAGGTTCTCAGTTATTTATTGAATGGATATCTCCAACATGCATTTGTGACTGAGAGTAAGTATATAGATTAGCACTTTTTGCTTTGTTATTATTACCCAAACTGAGCCAAAAGGGAGTCTGTCCTTTGCTAAATAGCTTCTTTTCTATTCCCCTGCACTGCCTACATTCTAATTAAAAGGGTTAGAAAGGACAGCTGAGAACAGTTATTGATTTTTTTTCCCCTTTTCTCTTTAGAGAGCAGAGTCCTTGTCGCTCACTGCCAGTTAACCTTACTCCTTCCTGTCTGAATGCCCGCAGAGAGGAATGGAGCGGCGCGATGCGGCCAGTGACTCTGGGGGAGCAGGAAGAGTCCCAGGGGTGATGTTCATAATAGTTGAACAGCAAAGTAAGTGCACTTAATGCCACGGAGCTGTGCACTTAGAAGTATTTAAAATGATACAATTTATGCGAATAAATTTTACCCCATGGGAAGTTTTTAATAGTTCTCAACTTGTAGTGCTGAACCAGCAGTGGCAGCATTCCCTAGAATCTTGTCAGAAATGCCAGTGCCCTGCCTCCACCCCAGAACTGTTGTTCAGAAACCAGACGTAGGTGGCCCAGTGATCTGTATAATAACAAGCATGCAGCAGACTCTGATATGCACTAAAGTTTGAGAACCACAGCGTTAAATAATTGTCTTCATCCTGAGAGCGATGAAGAGTTAATGAAGAGTTTCATAGACTTTTCTCATGCTCTCATCTCTCATCATTACCTGTGTCAGGAGTTGTGACCACCTTAGGGATATGGTTGAGAAGTATTCTGAAGGTGTCTGAAGATGGAAATTTGGAGGAACATTATAAAGTGAATGTAAGCCAGGTGTGGCACACGCCCATAATTTCAGCCCTCAGGAGGCTGAGGCAGGAGAATTGTTGTGAGTTCAAGACCAGGCTGGGTTACAAAGTGAGCTCAAGGCCAGCCTGAATTGCATAGTGAGACCCTATCTCAAAAAGATAAAAATAAATAATTAATAATAAAATAAAGTGAATGTACTGTTGTAAGCACCTGCTGTGTCTCAGTGTCTTTCCAGATGGTCTAACCCTTAAAATCATTCCTGTTTCCTTAACTACTCCAGTATCAGATTTAAAATGAGGAAACAGCTATAGTTTATCTTTGCTGATTGGGGACATCTACTGCCTCTTAAGTGGCACCAATACTGTAGTTACACAGACCCAAGCAAAGCTTTCGGGATCACAGACCTAGGTAATGAATGAGGCCTCTTGTGAAAGACATCAGACTCCAGGTGAGCACTCATCTTCATTCAAATAGAGGCCCTGCCTTTTAGTGCATCAGAGTAAATGTTACAGGAGGTTAAGGTCCGTACTGGACATTGGTCCCCAAAATACGGAAGGCGATTTCAGTGGAAGGAGAAAAGGTTTTTTCAAAGCCTGTCCTGAAGGAGACAAAGAGGCTACCAGTCGCCTCAGATCTCAGTCTGCAAGTGCTTGTGTGTGAAAGGGTACGTTACAGAAGAGTGAGGAGACTTGGACAGTAGATAAGGAGTTTCCGACCTTGTCAAAGTGAAACTAGGCTGGGCATGGTGCTAGACACCTGTAATCCCCGCAGTGTGGAAGGCTAAGGCAGGAGGGTCATTAGTTTGAGCCCTGCATGTTGACACCAGTTCAGACTGGAAAGGCTCACTTGAGACTTTGGTGGACTTGGAGTCGTGGGAGCATCTGAACGTGCGTTTTCTCTCAGGTGCTCAGCTGCATGCACCCGAGTGCGATCCTCAGGCCCCTGAGCCACCCATTCGAGCAGCTGCCCTGAGCCAGTGACAGCAGTCTCCCCAGCCCTCGTGGGAGTCCACATGTTTAGCAAAGTACACAGTGGTGGCCCTGTGCCAGTAATGGCCCTAGTGATATAGGTTATGTACGCTAGCCAGCACGACCTTGGCTACAAAAGTTATCTATGTTGGGTTACTGGGCGATGGCGCCTGTGCTGGAGCTCTGCCAACCCAGAGCCTGGGGCTTCCAGCTCCCCCTGCCTTCACGGCCTGAGCCATGGCACTGCCACAGTACGCTGTCACGTTTCTCTGCACATGCACAGCGTCGTGATACAGTGAAACCCTGTCTTTAAAAAATATAAAGGGGTGTGGGATATAGTTCAGTAGGAAGGCCAAATGCAATCCCCAGGACTTCTAAAACAAACGAACATGGAACTGGGACCTTGACCTGGGCCAGCACCTGCACGGTCCTTTCACACAGACAGGCCAGGTTTCCGCAGGGTGCATCTGTGTCTGTTCTTGTGAGCTGAGGAGAGAAGGTGTGGTTTACTCTCTCAATATGGGGATCAGAGAAGCAGCCTATCTGTAAAAAAAAAAAAAAAAAAAAAAAAGTCCTAGTTATTGAAGTCTCAGTTACCTAAAGACCTCTGAAAATCCATTCCTGCAAAAAAGCATTGAAAAGTGTTGCAAACTCAAAAATCAGTTTTTTCAGAACTTTGGACAATAACCGTAAGTCTATAAGGATCTGAGGAGCAAAGAAGTATGACTGGATGCTGGAAGAATAGCAAGATTTCCTAGAGTTTTAACCTGCCTCAAACTCCCTCTTCTCAACTTCACAACCAGAGTAGCTGTGAAAACCAGCGGCCAGCAGGCCCTGAAGAAGGTGGGGTGGGTTCGGAGTGCCCTGAGCCCCCAGATCTGGTGGTGGTTACATCCGATCCACCTGGCCTTCCCTGAAAACCTCCACAGAGCTTTAGCCTGATTGGAGCTTACTCTGTGCAGATTATCCCTGGGACATTTGAACACAATCAGCAGCACTTGAAGATGATAACACTTGGGTCAAGAAACATGAAAAAATTTCACAGAAAAAGCTGCAGAGTGCGGTCCCCTTCTGACTCCTGGGGGTTCGAAGTGTCAAGACTGCGTACCTGTCCCTGGAAAGACCGGAGAAGTTCCTAAGCTCTCATCTGAACTTACATTCAGGCTCTGTGCAAGCAAGAATTGGTAACTGAGGCAGGAGGATTGCTGCAAGTTTAAAACCAGCCTGGGCTACATAGCAAGGCCCTGTCTCAAACAACAAAAAAAGGAGGCTTATAAAGTAATCTGTGATTATTAGCTGACTACTCACTCACCTGAGCAAACTGATTTTCATGGCCAAATACACAAGAATATAAAGGAATACTATGAAAAATTTATACCCAAAATTACATAAACTAGATGAAACAGATGTTCCTATAATAAAGACAAAAATTACTGAAACTGAAAAAAGCTAAAAAGTTCTTTAATGAGTAAAAAGATCGAATTAATGATTTTGAAACTCCTAGCAAAAAATAAAAAAGCCCAAGCCGGGTGTGGTGGCGCACGCCTTTAATCCCAGCATTCGCAGGCTGAGGTAGGAGGAGCGTTGTGAGTTCGAGGCCGACTTGGGCTACAACGTGAGCTCAAGGCTGGTCTGAGCTACATACTACGATCCTGCCTCAAAGAAAATTAGGGCCAGGAGTTTGACTGAGTGGCTTAAGCGCCTGTCTGGCAGGTGCGAGGTTGTGAGTTCGATCCAGGGTGCCACACAAATACATAAAAATAAGTAAAAATATAAAAAAGCCCAAGCCAAGATGTCTCCAGTGATGAATTCTACCAAATATTTAAAGGAAACTTAGCATTAATCCTTCACAAAGCCTTAAAGTAAGAGAGCAGGCCAGGGATATATATAGCTCAGCAGCACAGTGCCTGCCTGCAAGTGCGAGGTCCTAAGTTTGAGTCCCACTACCAAAAAAAAAAAAAAACATTTTTTTTCCCCTGTTCATTTCATGGGGCCAAATTATCCTGATACCAATACCAGAAAAGACATCTTAAGAAAATTAGATTGTAATGCACACATACACTAATTTTTAAAAACTGGAAAACTATAGACCATATCCTTTACTAATATGGACGCAGAAATTCATAGATTCTGAAGGATTAGCATCTGTAGGGTTGGGAAGAGGAAACTGGGAGTGTTTGAATGTGTTCATGGTTTCCTTTTGGGGTGTGAAAGTCTTCTGGAATTTGTACATAAAATCAGTACACAACTTTGTGACTGTATTAAACCCCACTAAATTGTCAATTTTAAAAGGGTTTTCCCCCTCCCATTTGAACATTTTCTGAACTAGGAAGTGGGGGGACAGAAAGGAAGGAAAGGAGAAGGAAAAAAAGATAATAGAAGAAAAATTGGAAACAAAACTTTTATAAATGAGCAGAAGAGGACTTGAAGAGAGGGTAGGGGAGGAAAAGGGGAAAAGGAAAATTGAGATATACCGTGTACAAGTACAAATTTCCTATGATGAATGTTATGTGTATCTAAAATGTATCAATGAAATTAATTTTTTTTGAGAGAGGGTCTCACTGTGTAGTTCAAGCTGGCCTAGAACTCACAGTGATCCTCCTACCTTTGCCCCAGAGTGCTGAGATTACAGGCATGCACCATCACACCTGGATAATAAAATTAATTTTTAAAAAGAGAAGTTGGTTCAGCACCTGTAATCCCAGCTACTTGGGAGGTTGAGGTGGGAAGATTTCAAGTTCCAGACCAGCTGAGACCTTGTCTCAAACAAAATTTACAAAACCAAAACAGGGCTGAATTTTACAATGTGGAATTATGTACCAATAAAAGTGTCATTCTAAAATTTTTTTTAAATTTTATTTTAAAGAGGATAAAACAAACCAATCAAAACAAACCAGTGTAAGAGATACAGGACTTCAAAACATCATGAAATTAACAGTAGTTACTATAATGCCTTTTGATGTCTTCAAAATAGCTGCAGATGACTTCAGATATAGTAAAAATCAAACACAACAGACTAGAATAGAAACAGTAAAAACAAAACAATGAATGTAATAAAGGATTTCAAAACAAGCCAGTAGTAAATCCCAAATTACTACCATAACATATCTTGCTATCCATGAAACAGCTTCTCCTGCCAGGGGATTTAACATAATTAAAACAAAAGAGAATAAAACCCAACCCAACAAAACAATGGAAACTGTGTAGGACCTCAGAAGAAGACCATAGGGAATCACCAATGGCTGCAACCCTCAGGAGGAAAACCCCCCAGATGCCACACTGCTTAGTGATATCCTCTGAACCTATGATCAGACCACTGGCCCTAGACCTGCAGTGTTAGTGAAACAACAAAGCGCCACAGGCAGCTATTGGATTTCACCTCAATAGCTATCATAACAGCCTGTGTTTCTCTGGATCAGCTGACCACTTACTACAGCGGGTGAGGGGATTGGTACTCGTTTGCCAGCCCGCGTGCTGGAAGGGGCTGGGGTCTGGCTGTTCCCAGTCCAGCTGTAGCCCGTAGATGGTGCTGGTGCCCAGACTGGCTTTGTTTGCTGATGCAGCCATTGTTCTGCCTAACCCCAGTCCACACACGGTGCTGACTCCCAGGTAGAGACTTGGGTCTAGCTCATCTTTACACAAAACTGGCATAGTGGTGCTGTTCCTGTAGTCCCAGCTCCTTGGGAGGCAGAGACGGGGATCACTTGAACCCAGGAGTTCTAGACCAACCTGGGCAACATGGTAAGACCTCATCTCAAAAAACAACAAAACTAAACAAGCTTTCCCATGAGAAGTCTGCACATACATAGCAGTATTTTTTAGTATTGTGTTCAAAAGTTATTTTTAAGCAAAGGGGGAAAGTGAGAAGTGTTTCTCACCCACTGTGAGAGATTACCTCTGTGACCCTATTTTACTGCTGTTCCCTCCATCCCCTCTCTTCATGGCTCCAAACTCTGGGGCTGCAAGACACCCACAGCAAGTCTTTTACTCCTCACTTACAGCTTTAGCCCCTCACTGTGAGGGCCACTGCTGCCCCGAAGATAGGGGCTTGGCCTTTTCTGTCGTGCAGAGCGTCAGGGCTTGCCAGGATCCGGTCCTTTCCAGCTTGCACTCCTGTTCTGTGGTACATAGTGCTTCCTTTCTCCTGTGCTCTAGCACCTGGGCTCTTCGTCCACTGGCTCTCAGGATCCTCCGCCAGACCTAGGCCTGGTGCCACGACACCGTGCTCAGACTGCTCTCCTTTCCTCCCTCCCTCAACTTTCTGGATGTCTATACTTTTAATTCTGATTAATTATGGTTAGGTTAAATTATTCATGCTGAAGGGGAAAATTACTGAAACTAAAAGTATTGCTTACTTTAGGTATTTCCTACCTTTGTTCACTGAAAAGGTTTAGAAGTGAAAAACCATGAGCCTTCCTATGAGGTCTCGGAAAGTATTTTTTCAGGGCCAGGGATGTAGGTCAGTGTCATAAGTGCCTGCCTGACAAGCGCAAGGTCCTGAGTTCCATTCCCAGTACCCCCACTAAAAATACTAAAAATATTTTCCCTTGTTTTCTGACACGTGTTGAGAAGGGGTTCACCATGCAGTCCAGGCTAACTACAGACTCCCTGGGTAGCCCAGGCTGGCCTCAAACTTGCGGTCTTCCTGCCTCAGCCTCCCAGGTGCTCCCAGGTGCGTGCTGCCGTACTGCTAAAGCGTTTCCTCTTTGAAGAGCCCTTGGAGGAATGTGCAGTTCCAGGTCAGGGGCAGGAGACACTTCAGTGAGCCTGGAATGTCTTGTCGACGAGTATGGACTCTCTCCAGGACACTGAGCACGTGCTGGTGGGACTCAAGACCCAGCCTCCAAGGGTTCCCAGTCACTACAGATGGGAATATTTGAGCATTAGCATAACTGAATTACACTGGAACGCATCATATGTGTTAAAATGCAAGAGTTCCTCAGGGTATTTTAAACCAGAGGTCACCTGAAGGTTGTAAGGAACACCAATTGATTGATTTGAAAACTGGCAAGAAAATGAATGAAGCATTAATCCTACGTTTTGTGTGTGGCATTCCTCAGAATAACCACACAGTGTGGAGAACAGAACAATGGAAAACCATTTGGCAGCCCCTCGTGAAGAATGGAGCTAGGAAAAGAGTCAGCTTTGCTGCTAAAAACAGATGAAACTGGGGAGGTAGCTCAGTAGCACAGCACCTGCCTGGCAAGTGCAAGGTCCCGAGTTTGATTCCTGGTACCCCAGAAAAAAAATCCATTTCAATAAAACCAGATGAAAGCTTGACCAGAAACTTTATAAGGGGTGGATCAGATTAATAGCATCTACTGATCAATTTTGATATCACAGAAAGAGACAAAGTTGGCACACAGGTCTCGGTATGATGTGATGGGAAGTGTGTGACGTGACTGTGTCACGGTCTTGCTAGAAACTAATTTGAATCTTATCAAGTCTCCAGAATCTGTTTTCAGGTAATACTGGAGTTAGGAAAATGTTAGAGCACACCAGGATGTGATGAGCAGAATCAGAAATGAGGAAAAATCATGACCCTACTTCTTCAACTAATAAATGCCGAGAAAAACTTACAAGGGAGAGGAAATCTATAGATTTAGTTTTGTTTGTTTGTTTTTGTTTTGTTTTGTTTTTTGGGTACCAGGGGTTGAACTCACAACCTTGCGCCTGCCAGGCAGGCACTGAAGCCACTGAGCTAAATCCCCGGCGGAAATCTATAGATTTAAAGGAACTCGGAAAGCATCAGTCATCTCCAGTGTGTACAATTAGAATAAACTAGCTATTAAAAAATGATCCTCCTGGGAAATTTAAACCTGATACGATTTGATCATGTATTGTATTAAGGACATATATTTTAGTTATTAGAGATACTCTGGATATGATTTTTGAAAAACTGTTTTGAGATGCATAATGAAATATTTGTGAAGAATTAATGTAATGCTTGGATGTGCTTTAATCTAGTAGCAGGCACAGAGTGGTTAGGTTTAGATGAAACAGTACTCATTGGCAAATATTGACAATAGTCGGAACTGGATGCTGAGTACATAGGGGTTTGTAGTACTCTGTTTATGTGCTTTGATTCTAAATTTTTAAAAACCAAGTCATTTTTATATGCAGCTATGTAGTTTGCTGTATATCCAGCTGCCAGGGAACAGGGTGCTGGGGATTCAATCAGGGCCTTCACACTGAACTACAGCTTCAGCCCTTTTTATTTTTTATTTTCAGACAGGGTCTCACTGAGGTGCCCACGTCGGGCTGGAACTTATGCTCCTCCTGCCTCAGCCCCTGAACTACTGGGACGGCCAGTGTGTGCCGCCACGCCCAGCAGCAAGTGTTCATCGTTCCGAGGAAACATTTTAGTTCCTTTCTTTAAGGCATTTTTTTCTTTCTTTTCTAGGAAATTTTTTTAGGTTGTATGAAAGCCATGCTTCCTCATCACTAAGGCTTACCAGGAACTCTGATTTGAAGAGAATAAATGGATTTTGCACCAAACCACAGGAAAGTCCCAAAGCTCCAACCAGTAAGTTTTTATTGGTTTTCCAGTTACAGAATAGATGACTCCCAAGGAACGGGGCACCCTGGAGTCAGAACCCCGGAGAGAGGGCGTGGCAAGACTTCCCTTGCTTCTGCCCGGGTGTCACTTTTGTTCTCGCCTCAAGTCGCACCATAGCTTTCTGCGTAGGTCCAGGTGCACCAGAGCAGGTCAGACCTTGTGGCCTACACTGCGCGGGAAGAAAGGGCGTGACGGGTTTATTGGGAGCTGCCTGTCGATCCTTCACGGGACTAGGCCCAGGCAGGTCTTGGCGAGTGGAAAGAATGATCCCTAAGGAGTGTTTATCAAGTGCTTACAGACACTTCTGCCCTCAGGCGTGGTGTTCCATCCCAGGGCTCCTGAAGGATCAGCAGTGTGTGTAGAGAAAGCTCGGAGTAGAGCATTGCCATCTTTACGTATTTTGAAAATTAGACATACATAAAAACATTAATAGGGAATGCTTAATAATGCATGTTAGGTCAACTCAGTAACATTATGCATCTGCTGGAAACGGTGCTTCTCAATATCATGTACTAGTATGGAAAATGTTACGTTCATGAGCAAACCATGTAAAATGTTTCTATATAATCACACGCATCACACACATGCATGCGCACACATCCCTACATACTCACAGGGACAAAACTGAGACAGTTAACTGCAGTTAAAATATAATGGTCACCAGGCATGGGGCCGCACGCCTGTAATCCCAGGCTGAGGCAGGAGGGTTGCTGTGGGTTCAAGGCCAGTCCAGCCTGAACTACATAGTGAGACCCTGTCTCAAAAAACAAAACAAACAAAAAATAAATATACTCCATATATGTATATCTGTCTATGTGGAGAGTGGTTGTGCTATAAAAGAATTAGGGGTGGTTGTAATTTTTCCTTTTTCATATCTGCACTTTTCTGAAATATTCTTAATGGGTATGTAGTAAGAGTTTTTTAAAACTATGAAGCGTATTATGCTAAGTATTGGAAAGATATGAAGATAATAAGTACTTCTGTGCTTTAAACCTTTTCATGCTTTTGGTTCTTTCTGTGTCTTTGGTGATTGTTCTGTTCTTTTTTGCTGTCACTTTTGTGTGTTTTATTTTGTTTTGTTTTGCATTACCCTTTTTTTAAATTTTGAGTCAGAGTCTTGCTAAGTTGCCCAAACTGGGTGTAAGCTTGCAGTCCATTTATTTATTTATTTATTGAGACAGGGTCTCACTTTATAGGTTAGGCTGGCCTGGAATTTTTGGCAGTCCTCCTGTCTCAGCCTCCCAAGTGCTGGAATTACAGGTGTGAGCCACCACTCCCAGCTCCAAGGCCTTTTAAATGTGATTGTACCTCATAAACTTTTTCCTATCCTGTTAAAATCAGATGAGCTCCCTCCCTGTCCTCCCACCTCCTCTTCCCCTTCCCCCTACTCCCCACCTCCTGACCCCTGACCCCCATACCGGGAGTCAAACCCAGGAACCATCTCCTACTGAGCTACATTCTCAGCCTTTTTTTTTAAAAAGAGATTGTTACATTGCCTTGTCTGGCCTTCAGCTTGTGGTGCTCCTGCTCCGGCCTCGTGAGTAGGAGGGGCTGTGGGGGTCTCCCGCCACACCTGGCTTCATTATTCCCTTAGTGTGTCCTTACCTTCCTGTCTCTGCGTGTGGTATTCACTCACTTTTCAGTAAGTAGGGCTTATATTCAGAAACAGTGCTTCTGTTTCACCAGAGGGAATTTTAGAACCTCATCTGAACATCCCTCATAAGACATCCCATTCGAAGAAAGTTCTAATAAGGGTGAGGTCCCGCCTGGCGTTGGCGCGTAGCGCGTGGCCACAGAGCGTCGGCCGCACTGTACCCTGGCTGAGTCTGAGTCGCGGTCCCCGGTGAGCGTTCTGTTTGGTTTCCATGCAGGCACGTACAGCCACAGAGTGCCGCTGCACAGGCCCACGGACTGGGAGAAGAGGATCCTGCTGTGGTCAGGTCGCTTCAAGAGCAAGGACCAGATTCCAGAGACGATCTCGTGAGTGCCAAGCCCGCAGCTGCGCGCAGCTTCCGCTTCCCGCTGATCGGCTTGAAGGGAAGAGCAGAACCTCCGAGTTCTGCCTCTTTAAAACCTCTGAACCAAATTCTACTTTGTTTTGTTTTGTTTTGTTTTGTTTTGGGAGACAGGTTGTCATTTTATAGTTCAGGCTGTCCTTAAACTCTCTGTGTAGCCCAGGCTGGCCTCAAACTCACAGCAATCCTCCTGCTTCAGCCTCCAGGCTGCTGGGAGCACAGATGTGCACCACCTAGAAACATTTTTTACTTCTCTAAATATTTTGTCTTGGAAAAGCACCTAGAATAAAAACAGTGTTAAAAACACATGCCTTATCCCTGCTATATTACATAATGGCCAGTGAAGAGCTCTGAGGTACAGAAAGGCAGTTGGGGCTTCGGCTTCAGCCCCCGGCTACACAAGTGCGACTAAATCATGACTCCTTAGTGTGTTCTTAATCTGGGCATGCCAACTAGGGACCAGGGACAGCCACTGCATTCCACACATTATCTCAAGATTCAGCTTTGGACATGAAAGTATTTAGGCATAAAAGGGCAGCTGGTACAGTGTGGACCTGAAGTGTCCCCTAGAGCCACGTGTGTTTAAGACTTGGTCCTCAGCGCGCCGCTGCCAGGAGGTGGCGGAGGTGTAAGCGGCGGGGCCGTGTCCTCACAGGGAGCTGTGGCGCGGGCCCTGCTGTGTTCTGCCCTTGCACTCCAGCCATGAGGCAGTGGCTTTGCTCCGCTGCACGTCTCTGCCGTGATGCACCGCCACCGCGGCCCGGAGCGATGGGGCCGCCCATCATGGTGGAACCTCCAAAGCCCTGAGCTGGAATCAGCTGCTTCGCTGTATAAGTCCATTACCTCAGGGATAGAGTCATGGAAGCAGACCACTCTCTGTCCGAGGCAAGAAAGGGTGTGTCCTGTCACCTAGTCTTGGCCGCTGCCTTGGCCCTTTTCAGAGTCAGTGGGTGATGAGGACAGGGGCTCCCAACCCAGGGTTTCTCAGCGTCACCACCAGTGACACTGGGGCCAGAGTATGTTTGCTCTGCAGAGCTGCCTTGTGTGTTGGAGGACATTTAGCAGCATCTTTTGCCTCCACCCCCTTGATTCTAACAACTCTCTGTCAAACGAGATCTCCAGAGCCAGGCAAGGTGACCCATGCCTGTAATCCCAGCACTTGGGAGGCTGGGGCAGGAAGCTAGGCTACATAATGGGACCCTGTCTCAAAACAAAAACAAAAAGGTCTCTCCAGACACTGCCCGACGCGCCTTGCAGGGACAGAGTGAGCACCGCCACTGCCCGCGTTAGAGGCAGTGCTTCCGCCTGAGGCTGAGGACACCGGCCGGATGGCATCGTGGCCAGGCAGGGTTCTGCGAGGACCACACTGTCTCCCTGGCGGACTTCATCCCACTCAGAGACAGGGCCTTCCGACAGAGCCCCTGAGGTTCCCTTTCGGCAAGAAACTTCCCAAACCCTCTTGCCCTGGTTTAACCTTACGATGGAAAAGATCTAGGCTCATACCAGACATTGTTTCCAGACAGGTATAGTGTATTTGCTTTCTGCCTGTGATGGATTTCATAGGCCCACCTGCTTCTGTCCATCCAGCTAGATAGCACGTTATTGTCACTAGAATTGTTCTATTTCAGCGGGCAAGCCCAGGTCCTTCTCCACTTCCCTGTGACCATCCCTGTGGTGAATAAGCCGGCACGCACGCAGAGCCCTGATGCTGACCGGGGCACCTGCCCTCTGCCGTGTGGTTGGTTCAGGGCTCCCCGGGCCCACAGTGCTGCCTGCTGAGCCACCCTGGAAGGCTGCTCTGGGCCTGGGCAGCCTTGTGTCTCCACATAATGGGCTCCTGTGGTGTGGGTGGCAGCGTCATGGCCTCGCTCACATGCATGTCACTGCTTCATGGTCCCTGAAATGTAAAATATAGCCAGGGATTTAGCTCAGCGGCGTAAACGCCTGCCTGACACATGCGAGGTCATGAGTTTGATCCCCGGTACCAAGAAAAAGTAAAATACATCCTCTCCATGAGGGTCACAGCGCTTCAGTTAGAAATGCCAGTTCACATAAAATCCTGTCAAATGGGTAGTTTGTGGTTGACAGGATCTCAGATGTTCTTAGTTGAGCAGTCACTGTCTTCAGAAGCTGTGGTTCCTGCCGCCCTCCCTCATGACCAGCTTCAGTGCCTGGATTGTTCAGCCACACCGCTGCCTTCCCGCCCCCATCTCTCACATCCAGCGGGTTCTCAGGGTCCGTCTGCCCGCCTGCCCTGACCCAGGCCCTGGGACTCCTCCAAGTGGTTTTAAAGAGACATCTCCTCTCCTGATTTTCAAGTGTATGTTAAATTTTTTGGGAGGTGAAAGGGAGTAAAAAGCATGAAGGGACAAGAAAAAAATAGAAGGAAAAAATGGAAGCTAAGCTTTTGTAAATAAGGAGAGGAGAAGGGGTTGAAGGGAGGAGAGGGAGATGGGGAAAAAAAGAAGCAGCAAGATACGTCATGTCCAGGTACGGACTTCCAGTGGTGAATGTGACCATTATGTATATCTAAAATGTATCAATAAAAATACAGAGAAAAACAGTCCCATTCCATCACCTGGAGCCAGTGGCTCCCCGTGTCCACCTCTGCTGAGGAGGGAGGAGGCTGGGCGCTCTTCAGCCCGGGCCCTGCGCGCGCCCTGCACACGGCCCCAGTGCCTGTGAGGCCGCTCGGCTGTCCTGCAGGAGCACTGGTCCTGCCAGCCCTGCTCTTTCTGTTCCGGCCCGTGGCCACTGCACAGACCAGGAGGGCCGCACGCTCAGCGTCTGCCAAAGGCCACAGACGCCAGTACACGGCCACTGGAGTTACAGCAGGATGTTAGCGACAAGGTGAATGTGAAGGGGCTGTAGCTTTCGGGATCTTTCTCCCGGTTCAGGTGAGTGCTCAGGTCCGCTCCCAGCTCAAGACAGTGTAAAGCTGGGTTCTGTGGTGCCTGTTGTTCAACTCTCATATTTGTTCTCTTTCTGAATTGTGCTTTATGTTGAAACCTAAGAAGCCTACAGTTATTCTCGGCATGCACTTCAGATAATGATTATGTCGTGTAATCTTCCGAAGAACCCAGGGAGGAGTAGCTGCTGGCTTCACTTTTAGCATTGGCAGCCAGAAACCTGAGAACCAACACTGGGGCCAAGATTATGCTGTATGGATTAATGCTTTGTAGGTTAATGTGTCACACTGTTTTCATGTTTATTTTTGGGGGGTTTTCTTGGGTTTTTTTTAGAATAAAACCAAGCAAAATAGAGTAAAGCCAGTCAAAACAGGACAGTGTAAGTGACACAGGATTTCAAAATAAGATAATAGGAAATCAACAATGGTTACCATAATGCCTCTTGTTGTCTTCAAAATAGCTGCCCATACCTTCAAACACAGTAAAATCAAACAAAACAGAAATAGAATAGAACCAATAAAAACAAAACAATGAATGCAATAATGAACTTCAAAACAAGATAATAGTAAATCCAAAATGGCTACCATAATGTATCTTGTCATCTTTCAAATAGTTGCCCATGCCATCAGATACAACAAAATCAAATGATAAAACAGAGTAAAACCCAACCAAACATAACAACGAGAGTGATACAGGACTTCGAAATAAGATGATAGGGAATTAACAATGGCCACCACCTACAGAAGGAGATTCCCCCATATATGCTACGTTGCATATCATTATCCTCTGAACAGATGTCAGACTACCGGCTTTAGGCCTGCAAAGTCAGTGAAACCCTAAGCATTACAAGCATTAAATTGTCCTTGACCTCATTAGCCATCATCACAGCCTGTGTTTCTCCAGGTCAGCTGGTCGCTTATGGTGGGGGGACATTGACTCTGCTTGTTTCCCCGCCCTCATGCCAGAAGGGGCTGGGGTCCGGCTCTCCCCCAGTCAGCCCGTGCATGGCGCCCACTCACAAGAGGTCTTAGCTTCTTGTTGACTTCTTGTTCTCCTCCCCTACCACATCTTTGTTGTTCTGTGCCTGGCTCTATTTTTACATTTTCTTCATTTATACTTTGCTGGGTGAGGTGATACATGCCTGGAATCCCAGGACTTGGGATGCTGAGGCAGGAAGATCACAAGTTCAAGGCTAGACTAACTACCAAAAAAAAAAAATCTTCATTTATACTTTAAATTTGTGTTTTCTTGCTGTTTACAAATAAAAAGTCATGAAAATGACCTATCATCCCAGGCTGTGATGAGATCCCCAGATTCTACTGCTTTTTCTGTGTGTAGAGACATCAGTGCGCTTTGGAGTTGCGGTGCACAGAACTTGTTACCCTGCTGTGACTGAGGAGGAGAAAGGGCAGTAATGTCTGCCTCACTCCTGTTGTATCATCAGGTTTGAGATGCTTGACGCTGCGAAGAACAAAGTGCGGGTGAAGATCAGCTACATGATGATCGCGCTGACGGTGCTAGGATGTATCATGATGGTGATTAAGGGCAAGCAGGTGAGAGCGGGCTCCCCCGGGGAACTTGGCGGGCAGGGAGTGGCCCTCACTTCCGTCTGAGAAGGGGACGGTGCTGCCTGCATGAGAGTGCTTGGCCACAAAACGACGCAGTGGTGGCAGACTCGAGAGATCTGCCTTGCACAGATAGCAAAGATTAATTCTGCCTCGCCCATGAGAAGCTACATTAGTTTTGTGTAAAACATGTTGTTTATATGTGTTGTCAGGAACACCATGAAATAAGAAATAGGAAACTGGCGTATTTGGTAACCCTTCGCATGTTTGTAGAGCACCCTTGAGTGTGTTTCCCTCCCCTTCCTGCAGCGAGATCAGCACTGAGCTGCAGCCCCAGCCTGTGAGTGTTTTCTTCTCACTGTTGGGGATTGAACCAGGGCCTTTACATTGAGCTATGTTCTCCAGCCCTTTTTAAATTTTTTTTTTTTTTTTTTTTAATCAGGGCCCCAGAAAGTTACTGAGTTGCCTGGGCTGGGTTCAGATTGCAGACCTCCTGCCTCCCCCTCCCAGAGTGCTGAGACTACAGGTGTGCACCTCCACACTGGGCTGACAGTTATTTTTATATATTCAGTGGTCCTGGCCAACACTTTTTTAAAAATGTCTAATTCTATGTGTCACAGTTTCCGTATGAAAAGAGATACTTCGTAACTTACCAGATATGAAAAAGGTTTTCCACACATCCTTGATTCTAAAGTAGAAGCAAACATTTGGTTACATGGAAATACTGACCATTTAGGTTGACCTCACAGGAGTATGAGGGGCCCAGAATGCGGCCCTAGTCAAAGTTCTTTCAAAAACACTAATCCGGCTCAGCTTCAGCGTTCGTCTGTCCCCTCTGTCCCTCGTGATAGCGCTTAGGATAAATCTTTCAGGTGCCCATGGACCAGACACACAGCTCTCTAGAATCCTGAGAAACCTGTGCTGCTTTTATGTGTGATTAGACACCCAGCGCTCACTCCCGGAGCGGGTTACTGTCCTGGGGACCTTCTCAGTGACACAGGTGCGCACTGTGTGCTAACAGAGTTCCTGTCCATACTTCCATGGCATTTCCATTTCAAAGACTTGGTAAATGCTACTGGAGAATTTTTTAACTGGAGGCAATTTAGACAAGAGAAATGAGCCATTGTATATTTTGTCCTCGCCATCATCTGCCTATTTCCATTCCTGCCTTCACCTCCCCTCGTCTGTTTTCTCTTTTTTCTTTTTTTAAGATAGGGTCTCACTTTGTAATTACAGGCAGATACCATACCCCGCACCTTACCTAACTCTTTACACGTGAGACAACACAGATGTAAGAAAAGACCAGTTTCAGAGGTTTGGTCTGAAGCTGTTGAGACTGGTCTACAGGTCAGCTTCATGGAATTGTGACGTCCACGTGGGGGACACGAGGGGTGATGGCCTTTCCTACTGCTGTCGGCTCTCAGAGGGTGGAGTTTTAGGATCAGTGTTACTGGAAGTCATCAGTAACAATATTTTGGTAGTCTGAGGTTCCCAGATTTAGAGCAAGGGGCCGTAAAGGACAAGAAGGACACACTCCTCGGCTGAACGGCAGCCCAGGAGGAAGAAACGGGGAGGGCGGCGCCCTCAGGGCAAGGCAGGTGTGGCCTCCCAGCCTGCTGCAGTCCCCTCCTCACGTGTGTTTCACTGTAGGCTGCCAGAAGAAATGAGTCTTTAACAAGCATGAACTTGGAAAAGAAAGCTCGTCTGAGAGAGGAAGCAGCTCTGAATGCGAAAACAGAGTAGCAGAGGTCTCCGTGCCGGCTGGATTGTGCACGTCTAGGAGGAATGCAGCCACTGCCTGTGTTGAAAAGAATGTGGTGTGTTGATCCACCTCCTAAATGTATGTCTCGCACAAGCTTATCCTAGCTCCCTGTAGAGGTTTGAATAAATTTTCTTAAAGAATGACTTGTCTGTTTTATGGCTTTGATGCAAGTAAAATGCAGCCTCCCAGCTTTTGGGGGAAAATGAGACATGAGACAACTTATTTCAATGTTCACATTTCTTTAGACAATCTGGTGCCATATCATGCTGTATTCCAGTCATTGCCAAAGTGACATCTCTCCAGAAACCAAAGTAGTTTATTATTATTTCTTTTTTGTTGTCGTCGTTTTGTTTTTGTACTGGTGCTTGAATTCAGGGCCTTCACACTGGGCTACATCCTCACCCCGCCCCTTTGTTGTTTGTTTATTTTAGACAGGGTCTGTAGTTCACTAAATTGCCCAAGCCGAGTTTGAATTTGTCCTCCACCTGCCTGGTCTCCCAGAGTCCTGGGATTACACAGTGGCCCCACCACACCCAGCTGTGTGAACTCATTGTGAAGCAATAAGGAAGGCAAACGGCACCCCGCCCAGGTGTGGCATGGAGGGCTCTGAGGAGCAGCCCCACTACACTAGCTTTGGGCAGGCCAGCAGATCCAAGCTGCTAGGAAAGCATTTTGAAAATGTCCTGTCAAGGTAAGGCGAGTGTTCTCACCAGCAGCTGTGAGGGTTTAGAAACCTGCCGTCATGGAGCTGCTCGGGGCCGCCCAGTCTCCTAGTTCCATGGCTTAGAGTTCCCAGCTGGCCCATTTCCTACCACCTGAAACTGCATTTCTCAATTTCCAGAATTTCATGCATTTTCTTGCTAGTGTTAAAAAACAAGCATTTAAACCTAGCATGTGTCTCATTTACAGTTTCGACTTTGGAATACCAACTTGTCTCATTTTAGGTGTGGGTACTGGTTTATATATACATTTCCTTCACTTGCACATGCCTTGTTAGTATTAAGTACGTTAGTATTATTCCCTAACAGGTCATTCCCCCATCCCAACACGCCGATTCTCCCATTATAACAGGTTAGCGGCTATGTGAGAACTTTAATAAAACACTCAATAAATGTAACACACTACCTGCAGCTTCAGAATCTGAAGTACCTTGTACTTTATTTTAGAGTAAACTGTCCTTAGCTGCTTTTTAGGGATCAAATTCTTTGATTTTTATCACTTACAAATTTATTATCAAAAAGTATTGTTTCTTATACATGTTAGTTTTTCTTGATCATTTTGGGATCCCTAAACCAATGTTTTAAATGTGGATAAGTTTTAATGTGGTACTTTTAAAAATACGTAACTTTATAGAACAATAAAATTTTTAACTGTTAAAGAGCATTTAAAAGTGTTATCTTGTAAATTTATTGTAATAAAGATGTTTTACTAAAGCTCACTCCAACAACTTATCATTTTGTGTTATTTTCTATTCAGTAATGTACACTGACTTCCTCTTTATAAATTTCTTTGCCAGAATTTCAGACCTGCTTCTGGTACTTTTTTTTGGCATCAGGGATCGAACTCACAACCTCACAACTGCCACACAGGGCTTACGCCACTGAGCTAAATCCCTAGCCCTGCTTTTTGAGACAGTGTCTCACTATGCAGTTCAGGCTGGTCTCAAACTCACAACGATCCTCCTGCCTCAGCCTCCCTAGTGCTGGGATTAAAGGCGTGCAACACCACGCTGGCTTTAAATTTCATTTTGAGACAAAGTCTTGCTAATTGCCCAGACTGGCCTTAAACTTGCAATCCTCTTGCCTCAACCTCCTGAGTAGCTGGGGTTACAGGCATGTGCCACCACATCTAGCTTCTACTTTAAACTTTTTACCTTGTGTTTCCTATTAATCCCTGTGTGAGTAAAGTTAACACATGAGGCTAGGGTCCCACTGTAATCAGTAAGAGTTTGGGGCATGTATACTAAAATTTATCAAAAGTAAGCAAAGAATGAAGTTGCGATATCCACTGTCATTCATTAAACATTTAAGCCCCTTCTCTATGCAAAAACCAACAGTACAGGAGCAGGGAAGCCGTACTTCCTGCTCCCACACAGCTCGTCACCTCCTGCAAACAGATGACCCATGAAACCACCACACAAACTGGTAAAGAAATCGTTTTGAACTTTTACCACAGAAACTGAAGAAGCAGGAACACCTAACTCAGCTGGGCACTGAGGTTGGGAGGAGGCAAGAAGTCATAAAGCCAGGAGGTGATTTCTCAAATGAATCTCAAGTATGGACTGAAGGAGAGTAGTCTCACTATTCAGATATGTAGTTTCCCTAATGATCACAAGATGGTAAAACACAGAGGCCTGTATCAGTCACATTCCTGTTCCTAAGACAAAATACCCAACACTTGTAAGTTAGAGGAGGAGATTTATTTTGGCTGTTTCGGTGGGTTCAGTCCAGAGTTGTCTCCGAGGGAGGCAGAAAATGGCATGGTGAAGGGTGCTCAACCCAGAGAAGCCAGGAAGCAGAGAGAAGGGAAGAGAGAGAGCACAAGAATATACCCTTCTAGGCACACCCCCAGTGACCTACCTCCAGCCCAGCTCTACTTTTTTTTTTTTATTTTAAAGAGAAAACAAAAATTATATAGGATTTCAAAACAAGATGGTAGGAAATTAACAATGTATATTGCATATTGCTATTTTCAACATAGTTGCTCATTACCAGGTTTCGGCCTGCAAAATTGATCAGTGTAAATACTAACTGTTCCTTTCCATGTTAGCTCTACTTTCTAACAGCACATTCAGCCATGAACTCCTCAGCGGATTGATCCCCTCAGGAATATAGTGCTCCCAGGATCCAATCACCTTCGGAAAGACACACCTCTAAATACATGGGACTTGTAGGGGACATTTTAGATCACCACAGGGTCCTTTAAGTTTTAGACTCTTAGAATGAACCTAACATGATTTATTTTTTCCAACTCAGACCTGATATGGATTCATGTTCCATCATCGCTAAGTGTGTAGGTGACACTTTACCTCTACCTCCAGTTCTGTCACCACCACCCAGGTTCATCTGACCTCCCCAACCAAAAACTGCAAACTCACTTGCTTCCCTCAATCTGTCATCTTGTTCTGTCAACCTGACTTTGAAGTATTTCCCAAATATAATGACCTTCTGGGACAGTCACTAAGATGCAACAGAATGGGAAACTCTAAGGACAAACACATGAGAGTCCTCACAGACCTCAAGGTTAGCAGTCAGAAGTCCCAGGTCATACATTTGAAGAGTCCAACTCTGCATTTTGTAAGTTTCAAAATCTTGCAACTGAACACAATTTTTAAAAGAAATACAAAATCATGACAAAATTAAGAGAAGTCATTCTTTCAAATGTCTAAGTTTTTTGTTATGCTTTTTGTTTCATTTTTTGACAGAGTCTCACTACGTAGTTGAGGCTGGCCTCAAACTCACTATGTACCCCAGACTGGGCTCAAATTTGTGGCAATCCTCCTGTCTCAGCCTTCCAAGCACAGGCATATGCCACCATGCCTGGATTTTGTTTTGTTTGTGCTAGGAATTGAACCTGGGACCTTTACACTGAGCTACATTCTTAGCCTCCACCCGCTTGAGATGAGGCCCCACTAAATTGCCCAGGCAGGGCTCGAACTTGAGATCCTTCTGCTTCCGCTTCCCAGAGTGCTGGAATAACAGGTGCCACCACCTGACTCAAACTTGTTTTTTTTACCAGCTTGGCTTTACTACTTGATTTCCAAAGACTTCAGCAGTCACTCGTCCATAGTTTAATTGTTTTGTCATTTTCCAATGCTGCTGAGGCAATGATGTTTTCTGTAGGATGACAAGCTGCTGCAATCACAACATCTGTATGACCTTGTAATTTCTGTACGATCTCTTTAGTCTGAATGTTCCAAATGTAAACCAGGTTATCCTCCGATCCAGACACAATCCACTTTCCACCAGTAACTGAAAAACTGGCAAATATGCAATATTTCTCATTCTTGTGACCGGTGTATGTCTTCAAGCATCTGCCTCTGCTGTAATCCCACAGTTTAAGAGTATTGTCCAAAGTTGAACTGAGAATATATTTACCATTTGGAGAAAATTTTACAAAAGAGACAGGAAGATTGTCATCAACAGCAAGTGTTTTTAAACACTGACCTGAGGCAGCATCCCAGATTCTACAGAGACCATCGTAGCTACCTGACACTATCAAGGACCCCGTACTATTAAAATGAACAGCAGAAACTGGGTCAGAATGAGCAGTCAAAGTCTTGAGGCACTTTCCTGTTCTCACTTCCCATATCTTCACACTCTCATCAAAAGATCCTGAAACGATTAGGGTGGATGCGGGATTGAAATTACAACAAAAGACATAATCATTGTGTCCCTTTAGTGTTTTCAAACATTTTCCAGATCTCACATCCCATATCTTCAGGGTTTTATCATCTGAGGCGGAAACAAGACAACTAGAATCCGATGACCAGGCAACATCTGATATTTCCAGATTGTGACCATATAGTGTTTTCTCACAGTTCCCATCATACGCCCCCCAGATTATAATTACTTTGTCAGCAGAAGAACTTGCTAGCCATTCCCCGTCAGGACTAAACTTAACCGACGACACTGCTTCCGTGTGTCCCACAAGAGTAAGTCTGAGGGCATAGTTCGGTTTTTCGGGCCCTTCCTGGCGCCCCCCGGCCCCTCTGCAGCCATGGCTCGAAAGCTCCAAGGCAGGCGGTGAGTGAGACGTTCCGCCCCAACCCGCGCAGGAGATAAGCGTCAGATTTAGAATATGCGGTTTTGAATTATTACAATGTCTTCTTCGTCTTTAAACTGACAAGACCTAAATCTACAGCACACCTTGGCCTACTTCAGTTTCTCCTCTGTTGTGCGAAATACTTGTCTGCAGCACTTTCGCAAAGGTCCCGCGCCTGTGGGCCACTACCAACCCCGGGAGTCGGGATAGACAGGGCTCCCCAGAAAGCAGCTCCCACGCCCCAGTTCCCAGCTCCCAAACGCTGAGACTAGGTACTTTTGGATCCACGAGCCACTCACTGCCTCAGATAGATTTGAGAAGTTAAAAGAGGACGTGCAGCGTCACCGAAATGATAGGTCCGACCCGAAAACTTCCATAATAGCAGCAGGATTCAGCGTCCGTCACCAAGCAGGAAGGGTAACAGAGCGCATGTGCGAAGAGAGCACCAATAGGAGACGCCTGTCTGCGCATGTGCAAAGAAGGAATTCCCCTCGGGCCCGCCCGGTCCCCGCCCCTTCCGGCAGCGGAAGTGGGTTTAAGCTCCTGTGGCGGTGTGGTGTGTGGAGCCGAGGACCTTACTCTTGGAACGTGCATTTGTTTTTGAAAACGCACGGGGTTTTGCTGTTCCCCTAAGCTGTAGCCTTAGGCCCACCCTTAGAACATAAAGAAGCAGGAACCTTTATCTCCTTAAAGGTGCGTGAGGGAAAAGAGATTGATGGAATGGTGTGAGACCCGACGGGTAAGGCTATTCTTTTTTTTTTTTTTTTTTTTTTTTGCGGCACCAGGGATCGAACTCACAGGCTCACACCTGCCAGGGCAGGCGCTTAAGCCACTGAGCCAAACTCCCGGCACTAGTTTTTTGAGGCAGGGTCCCACTATGTAGCTCAGGCCAGCCTTGCACTCGCGTTGTAGCCCAAGCCGGCCTCGAACTCACAACGCTCCTCCTACCTCAGCCTCCCGAGTGCTGGAATTCAAGGCGTGCGCCACCAGGGTGAGGCTATTCTTAATTAGGCTTTCGAACAAAGTTCTGCCTAGTTTTGAGAAATGGTTGTAACAGTAGATGAACTCTACGCTGTTCTTATGAAAACTACTAATTAGCAAGACTCACCAAAAACCTGAAAACCTGAATCATCCTTGTGATTGCTCAGTTAAGAGTACCCGAGGAGAGAAAGGGTTCTGTATAAAAGCCTTTCCTGATAGCCAAGCTAGAAAGTCAAAAGGCAAGTATCTTTCTTGTCCAAGAATTAAAAGGCAATTTTTTGGAAAAGAAGGGTCTCCTTTAAAAGGCTCGATTTATATTAACTTACCTTTAATAAATCAACTAATAGTAAAAACCTCATTATTTAAATATTCTATGACTAGTTTGAAATTTGGACCGGATTAGGTTTATAAACTAGTGCAAACTAACGGTGTAAACCCAAGAACGCATCGGGAGTAGAAACAGTATACTACGGTATCTTCCAAATTGTTAGAGCACTCGCGAACTGTTAAGATTGTTCTCAGCCAATACTAAGGCACGATCTCCATGAAACTAATTCTTCTGTATAACATTTCGAGAACTTTTCTTCCTTCAGTATATCTTAAAGTTCAATTCTGACTAAACCCTGCCTCTTCCCTTTCCTTTCCCCCCTCTCAATGTGCACTCGTCTGAATTCTACATCAACTGAAACTATTTCCATTTTCTACTAACTTGTTAAAAGCACTGTGGGGAACAAAATTTAGGCCATTTTCAAAGAATTTAAGCAAATTTGTTTTTCCAGTAGTTTCTAATACAGAATTAGGAAACTTAGGAAAATAAGATGAACATAAGAACTAGGACAAGGTATTGGTACTAGAGTGTATTTAATTCATTGCAGATATCACAAATGAGGGAGACAAGACACAAAATTAAGAATGTGTTGACAGGAATAACCAGACTCTGTGTGTGTGTGTGTGTGTGTGTGTGTGTGTGTGTGTGTGTTTGAGACAGGATCTCACTATGCAGTTTAGGTTGGCCTTGGGCTCACTTGTAGTCCAGGCTGGTTTTGTACTTGAAAATCATTCTTGTGCCTCAGCCTCCCAAGTGCTGGGATTACAGGAGTGCACCACCACTCCTGGCTGAACGAGACATTTTCTCTAGATTTCCCCAAGCTCTGATGGAGTCAGAATCCACTTTTTCATGTGTGGGCTGTTAACAGCTTCAGGAACTCAGGTAAATAAAAGACCATGAATATGACTAAGTCTTGTTTACTCATTACTCATGTCCTGACTTTTTTTGTGGTTTTGTTTTTGGTACCAGGGATCGAACTCACAACCTTGTGCCTGCCAGGCAGGCACTTAAGCCTCTGAGCGAAATCCCTGGCACCTCCTGTCCTGATATTAACATGTAGTCCTTGTGAATTAGGACTAAGAATTTCATCGTTTTAGTTGCTTTGGAAAGGCAGAAGTGGTGCAGTAGGACAGGGGAGGCTGGGGTGGGGTCCCAGCAACTGGAGCATGAGGGAGCAGCGTACCGTACAGCTGAGTCCAAAGTGGTAGACATGACAGGGTTCCTAATCAAAATTCTCACCATGCCTATCTCCTTTTTTTTTTTTTTTTTTTTTTTTTTTTTTTTGCAGCACCGGGGACAACCTCGTACCTGTCAGGCAGGCGCATAAGCCGCTGAGCCAAACTCCTGGCCCTGGTTTTTTGAGGCAGGGTCGCACTGTGTAGCTCAGGCCAGCCTTGTGCTTGAGTTGTAGCCCAAGCGGGCCTCGAACTCACAACGCTACTCCTATCTCAGCCTCCCGAGTGCTGGGATTAAAGGCGTGTGCCACCACGCCCGACTTGTTTATCTCCTTTTTAACCATACCTATTGTGCCACCCTTAATTTTCACTAGATAGGTGATTTAGAAGTTATCTTTGTAGAAATCAGCTAGGTTTTTTTTTAAATATCTAGTAAGAGGTTGCCAGGCGTGGTGGCACATGCCTTTAATCCAAGCACTTGGGAGGCTGAGGTAGGAGGAGCATTGTGAGTTCGAGGCCGGCTTGGGCTACAAAGTTAAGCGCAAGTCTGGCCTGAGCTACATAGTGCGACCCTGCCTTACAAAACTAGGGCCAGGAGTTGGGCTCAGTGGCGTAAGCGCCTCTCTGGCAGGTGCAAGGCTG
The DNA here is from genome assembly GCA_004363535.1 of Dasyprocta punctata. NCBI lineage: Eukaryota > Metazoa > Chordata > Mammalia > Rodentia > Dasyproctidae > Dasyprocta > Dasyprocta punctata. Next base: position 55,047 of record RJWM01009640.1, read on the forward strand.
TGAGTTCAATCCCGGTGCCACAAAAAAAAAAAAAAAAAGAGGCCAAGCATGTTGGCACACACCTGTAATCCCAGCACTCAGGAGGCTGAGGCAGGATTGCTTTGAGTTCGAGGACAGCCTGGTCTGAGTACAAGACCAGACTGAACTTCACAGTGAAACTCTGTCTCAAAAAAATTAAATATCCCATAGGTTTTAGAATTGAAAGTCTCTCATCTAGTTGAGTTTAAAGATTTCTTTTGACCTTTAGTAAAATTTGCAAATATTCTAAAAAAAATGTTGCCATAAATGGGCAGATTTTTTTTTTTTTCTTGGCATGGGTGATCCAACTCACAACCTCACACCTGTCAGGCAGGCACATAAGCCACTGAGCCAAACTCTCAGCCCTAGTTTTTGGAGACAGGGTTGCACTATGTATCTCAGGCCAGCCTTGTGCTCGTGTTGTAGCCCAAGCCGGTCTGGAACTCACAACGCTCCTCCTACCTCAGCCTCCCGAGTGCTGAGATTAAAGGCGTGCACCACCACGCCCGGCTATGGGCAGATTTCTTGAAGAAAAAAAAAAAAAACAGTACATCTGTCAGCCCTAACCATGACCCAGGTTAAGAGGTTAACTAAGGACTGCTTTGATTGCCTTCCTTTCTAGCAACTTTCAGTCCTCTTGTAGTGCTGTGGCTCCACACTGGGCCTCCAAATGCTCTACCACTGAGCTATGTCCCAGCTCCACTACCAAATCCAGCCTCCAAAGTCAAGCAGTAACAATTATGTGCATACCCAGGTCCTTCAGAACCCTAGCAAATGTGTGTACATTTGTGGTTGGACTGAATATGGAGTCGCAAATGGACATTTTTAAGTCAAATAGAAAACTTATATAACATGTTAATTGATCAACAGATTTAAACTGGAACTGTCCCCCAGCAAACTAGTCATCATTTCCCAAGAGGACTTTCCTCAGAATAACTTAAATCTTAGAAAATTCTGTACTGGGTAGCTTACACCCCAGGTTGCCTTGGCCTCTCTCAAATCCTGGAATTCTTTCTCACCACCCCTAGCAGTCTTTGAGGCTTCATTTTCTCCATTCTGTCACTTTCTCCTTAGGCTATGCAAAACATAGTGGATAAGGCAGTAATCCATATTACATACCCTACGCTGGACTCTACTATAGTTCCCTCAGGTTATGTGGGTATGAATAAATGTAATTGTACTTTTTGTAAAAACATTAGTGATCCCATAAATGATCCCATACTCATTTGAAGTTAAGAATACAATGACTCTGAAATGGAAATGAAATAGGAAACAATCATCCCAGGTGATTTAGTTTGTAAACCCAGCAATTTTGTACGATAGATAAAATAATACTGTGTACATAAACTGAGGCTATATTTTGCTTTACAGTGTTTGTTTTCAGAAAAAATTCCTGACCAGGGGAATCTCAAAACAAAACAAAACAAAAAAAAACAACAACAACAAAAAAAAACAAGGATGAGTAATGGAATGAATACACGATTCTTTTTCATCTGTCATTTACATTGGAGGAATGGACAGTGTTCTCATGCCATAAAATATGTAAAAATGAAAAATCCATTTACTATCCAGTGGCACCCACTGGTGTCCACATCAGTTATACATATCTGATAAAAAGATATGCCACAATATACAGGACATTTTGGGTATATGTTAAGCACATGGGGTTATATATTAGCATGTGGAATATATCCATTAATTTTTCTAAATAATTTGTTAAGTAAGACCTCTGCTGTGACAGTGTTTGCTTTTATAAACTTCAGATCATATTATGTCTCCTGAAAGGTAACTGCATTTAAAACACTCAGGACACTTGCTTTAATAGTTGTCAATCATGGTGTCAAACAACTCCTTCGTATTTTCCTTTATCAAGAACCTTTTATCAATCATACAGAAGCTTACTCCTTCATTCTTTTAGTTTCTATTCAGTGCCTCCTATGTACAAGGCAATCACCCATAGCCTGACTGCATTCAAGTACAAAGAATCCTTAGAACTATTCCAAATCGGCGTCAGAACACTTGGAAAAACCACACGGAGCAGTCAAAGTTGACTTGAGCTAAGTAGAAACTCAAGAAATATAATAAAGCAAGCTATCTATGGAACATACTCCTTTAGGAAGTGGTAGGTTCAATCCATGGACTGCTTTCTAAAGCAGATTCTTCATCCCAAAGCCTTTTCAGCGTGAACACCTTGTACTTGCATTTGAATTGAAATGTCTGAGTTTAGCTGTCACTAAAGTCACTTGCGCATTTTTAGCCCTCCTTGCAGTTGTGATTATACAGAATTTGAGTGCCACACAGGGAAGGATGTTCAGACCGAAGGGCTACACACGCATGAGTAAACTGTAAACAATTTACAACTAATGGAGTCATTTTTCGGGTGGTGATGTGGAGGATGTCAGGAAGAACAGTCTGAACAAAAGGGACCATGACTGTTCAAGATCTGGTTTTGGAGTTTGAGGCCCAGAATTGTCACATAATCACTGGCTGCTTTAAGAGAGATTCCGGGGCTCCCCCACTCTTGGACAGCCAGTACTGTGCCCTTGGAACAAAGTAACTTCGAAGTCTGGATTTAATCATCTATAATATAGATAATTATCCACATCAAAAACAGTTGAAAGGTTAAGAAAAAAAAGGAAAGCGCTTAGACACCTGCTTGGCACCTGACAGATGCTCATGTAAACACAAAGTACTTGATCTCACCTGCAGGGAACACCTGGGTCTTGTCTAGCCTTAGCTGAAAACAAAATGGAACAACTTCTGCCTTTCTTATCTCAAGGTTACAGACTATTTTATGTTCAAAAGCAACCAGATTTTCTCTAAATTGTATTACTTCTGATGCTCAGGTACCCATTCTTATAACCTATCCTTTTCCTGACAATAAAGCATGTTATGGAATAGTGTTTTTATATCCATGGTACTTACCACCGTCAATTATTAGCCTTCAGTTACTTCTAACTTTTTTAGAAAACTAACTTAATGACAGGAAAATGTAGCATAAAATACTTCCCAGCTTAGCAGATGTATAATCTGTTCACCCAACAACTGATGAAAACGTTCCTATTAATCCAGGTTATCCACGTATTTCACTTGAAGCCTTCCTTTACAGGTATACCTATCTGCAAATGAGGAAACTCTAGGAGAAGGCAGCATACAATATGTAGGTTAAATGGAAACCACACCCCTTTCTTTAGTGAAGACCTTAGACATCAATTTCATATTTACATAAAAACTCCAACCCCTAGGAATTATTGATGGGACAATTTTCACAAAATTAACCAGCACGAAAAATCTCTTGATCCAAGGAAAACCTTTTTATAATGCATCCCCAAGTGGGGGATCAAATAGCTGAAATGTTTATTTAGCACTAGAGAAATAAATTCAAAGTTGCCCGTAAGTAGCCATTTACAATAAAGGATTTAGTTGACAGTCGATAAAATATACTTACATATTTTTTTCTTAGGTAAAATCAGCAGCAACTGGTAATAATTCAGATTTATTATGAGACAATTGCTAATGTTTTTCTTTCCTCTGTGACAATAAAGCTGAAAATGAGCCAGACTCCAATCAGCTTTATCTGATATATGGAAGAAACAATGCTAAGAAAAGTTTTTGAAAGCAGTGCTACTGACAAAGGCAGTAATTAAAAAGGGTCTTGACAAGAACATAGTGTTCTACAGAGAACTCTGTGTTGCAAATCTCCTTTCTCCATGCTGGGCATCCTTATCTTCCCCGGTGTTTCTCCATCCAGCCATATCTACTTGCTGATCCTTCAGACACCCGGTGCCTTCAAAAGTTCTCAGTGCTTTTCCCACAACCAAAGTTCTCATTACAAAGATGCACTCTGAAATTCTGAAGGGAGAGGGGGGGAAAAAGGGAAGGAAAAACAAAGCTACATTCCCGCAATAAATACATGAAGCCACAAGTTTTCTTGTGTTGAAATTAACATGTTTTTGTATGAGAAACACCTTGTGATAAAACTATTCAATAAACTGAGAAATTATTAGGGAACTAAAAACAGAATTTATAGTTCCCCCTTACAGTGCCATTTCTACAAAAGACTGCTTTACCAGTACCAAATTCCAGCACATATGAATTATGCTGGATCTAACTTTAATCAATTTTAATTTTATACTTAAAAAATCATTTTATTATAAACACAAAAAGTTTACTTCAGATGTTAAGGTTCAGGAACTTCTAGGAGCAGGAGCAAGATAAATTCTTCTGTTTTAGACAAAATAGATCACATCAGTTAAGTGGACTTTGTTTTAATTCATTCATTGAGATACCTGTAATTGCCAGCAAAAATTCCCACTGTATGCTATTCTTACTAGTGTGGGGAGACAATGTTGTGTGCTTTATAGTTTTACCCATTCAAATTGATCTATAAAATAAAAAAAATTAATAGAAGGTACATAATTTAAAACATTCTATAGAAATGACATTACCAGTAATTTACAATTTAAAAAAAAATCAGCCACAAAAAAGGTCAAAGCTAAAAACAAGATTTTTACTATGAATCAGTGCTCTATTACCCTTCTGAAAGAAGTTATACTTTAATGTGATGTAAAGGCAACATTGAAAGTTCTTTAAATTAACCACCTAATTTATCCCTAAAGTTACAAAGAATCAAAGTCTTTTACAGGTCAAGTGCGGTAAACTAAAATGTTCTCTCAGCACAAAGCAGCACTAGAAAAAGTAACAGTATGGATTGGAGTTGACAAGTTTTGCAGTGGCTGCTCCATCAATAACAATAAACATCAGACAGGATCCATCCCAGAGCACAGACACAACTAGACTAGAGGCGAAGAATGCGTCACACTCTTGGCAGATAAATGTCCTTTTTCTTTGAATCTTTCTACTTTGAATGAAGTGAATTTTTTTAGAAGTTTAAATCAGGTCACATAAGTTGGCTGCTTATATATCATGATGAGGTATGAGAACTCTGAACATCCCTTACATTCAGCAGGATTTACCAGAGACGAGTAAGAGCTTGTCGGGGCAACTCCAGATAGTTTGTACATTTTGGGATTATAATGAATTCTAGAAGAGTATAAGTTCTAAGGAGGTTTAAAAGGGTATGCTCTGAGACAGAAGTGAGCAACTTTTCCTTTAGAATTCATTTTGAACAGAACATCATCAAAATATCTTCTCTGTCAGTATCCCAACATCGAATCATGATGGCCAACTAGCACCGAGAAGTCGTATTGAACTCATTTGCAGTTCTCTTGGCAATTAAGCTTATTTTTTCATTCCAGTCCAAGCACAAATGTAGATCAGTGAACAGAGTACTGGAAGCGCCATTTGCAGGTACAGATTGCAGTCACCATTAAATGAGCCAGAAGATGGACACTGGTTTTATTAGGGAGCAGTAGGGCACTAGCATAAAAAATAAAATGATGGGGGAACAATGAGGTTATGAGAAAAAGATCACTGTTCTTATTTGGGGTAAGCAGGTCATATTGAGATTTGATTTTTAAAGATAAGGAAGCTACATTACAGGATCAAATATGTAGCACAACTATATTACAATCAAGCTGCACCTAAGCGGGGGAAAAACCAGTAACTTTAAGTGTTATCTGCCAGTCTGAGGAGAAAAGCACCTAAGGTAAACTCCAATTTACTGAGGACCGCGATCAGGACCACAAAGCCTGAAACATTGTTCTGTATTGCAGAAACACAGCCTCTAGTCACACTGGTTGAGTTTGGGAAAATCGGAGGGTTTTTCTTTATTCTAAAACTGAATTACAAGATATGTGTTTAGGCTAAAGACTCTAAATCTTCACACCAGCATTGGGACTGAACCACTTCCAAATCCTAAGACACGCAAGACCAAAGAGAAGCAAAAGCCATACACACAGTAAATATGTGCTCCTCTCCTTCCTGCTTCAAGGGATCTGCAAACCAGTATTACATTTAAGAGTCAAAGTGTTAATTTCTCAGCATTCCAGACAACTAGAAAGCACATTCACTGAAGGCTGAAGGTGAGGGAATGGATGGTCTAACTTTAATATCTGAAGAATGGTGCCAATAGGGAAAAGAAAACCATCCAATCTCAATAAGGATTAATGCAAATCTGGCTAGAAAAAGCCACCAGGTAATCCAAGGATTCACTGTGGAAGAACTCATGAAAGTACTCTGAAGTATACACAACAGGTCTAAACATCTCCCTTGTCGCAAGCAGTTATGTGAAATTCAAGATGAAGGTTTAGTTTTATATTTTAATGTCAGTATTTTCCCCCTCACTTTAAAGGGAATGAGGAAGAGTCCTCTTTTTTCCCCCACAAAAAAGGGATCCACATTAGTATGTGTATATTCCCATGACTCTAACGTAAGTGCAGATCTCCAAAGCCTAGGGACTTTTCCGTAAGAGTGGGCGTTCTGGTTACCCTTTTATTACAATGGTATTCCACCATAGAGAGCCAGAGGTTTTCCAGGTGTGTGTAAGAGAGCAAGTGCGCAAGGCAAGCAAATGAGCGCAAATAGTATTATGGAAAACATTTGAGAAGTTAGCTCCATGAGGACTGTGGGCTCCACAACAGAACTCGACTGGGCAGCCTGGTCTGACACAGGAACAGGAAGGCAGACACTGCTTCAAAGTTGGAACCCTTCCATAGGAGCCTCGCACTGCTGGAAGATGTACTGCTGCTGGCTCAGGTCAACCTGCGGGGCGATGCTGCTGTCCTCATCTTCGGTCCCAAAATAATGCTCAATAAGGTCAAAGGCCTTCTGGTAGATCTCTTGGTTTTCGTGACTCTGAAGGAACTCAATTTTATCCAGACCTAAAATGAAGAATAAGAAAATCTTTACTGGAGATTCTCATAAACTCTATTTTAATCACAGGTCTCCTTCCTTGATGTAAACAAAGCTTCTCTATTTATACTAGTATAAAAATGACTTCCAGGACTGTATCTGAAAAGGGTACAGTGGCACCTCAGTTCATGAACTTAAGCCTTTCTCAGATTCTGAAAAAGATGACCATTCATGTTCATGCAGGAAAGATGGTCACAATCATAACGCAGAATTCATAAACAAAGACAAAATTCTGCAAAGTACTTCAGTTTGCAGACCACACTGTTCACAGACAAAAGCATCTGTGAACCAAGCTAACACCGTGTTTATTATAAGCTGCCATTTTAAACACACAGGAAAGTAGCCGGGCATGGTGGCACATGCCTTGAATCCCAGCACTCGGGAGGCTGAGGTAGGAGAAGTGCTGTGAGTTTGAGGCTGGCTTGGGCTACAACGTGAGCGCAAGGCCGGCCTGAGCTACGTAGTGCGACCCTGTCTCAAAAAACCAGGCCAGGAGTTTGGCTCAGTGGCTTAAACACCTGTCTGGCAGGCGTCAGGTTGTGAGTTCGATCCCCGGTGCCACAAAAAAAAATGAAAATAAAAAAAATTAAAAAACACAAGAAAGACTATCCAGTCCATAGAAGCAGCAATTTCCATAACAATCACCACATCCCCCACAGTCCAGCATGTGCTCCCAGACTGTACCTAGGCCCTAACTCATCCTTGACCATAAGCTTCTACAAAGCGTCTTACCATAAGCTTCCTCAATCAAGGCGCAGTAAGGGTTAATGCCGGTGCCATTCCTTTTGGCTTCTTGTTCTCCAAGCCTCAGGATATTTTCCAAGCCATTTAAGGCAACCTGTACAATCTTAGAGTCCATGACAGTGAGAAGATCACAGAGCGGCTTGATACAACCCAGTTCTACTAGGTACCTAAATTAACACGAAAAACAATTTAATCAAATGACATTTTTAATTATGTAAAGCTTTTATGAAACTGGTAAAGAATCATCCTTAAATTCATTGTACAGAGAAAAATATGTACCCAGTCAACTCTACAAACTATACCTTATGACAAAAAAGCTACGGAAAATTAAAGCCAATTCTCTAATAACATCTCCATTCTTTTTTCCCTTTACAGTTTTTTGATTGCAAAATATGGAAAATTTTTTCCATTCTTAATATCAACAATTCCTGTTCTTTGGCTAGTCATTTTTGTTTCAACAGGAAGCCACACTTCTAAAAGGTCTCCTAAAAACTAGCACTAACCTAAGAGGCCAAATCTTTCAAATATGATTAGAATTTTACTAAAGTAATTTGTGAGAAGCCTATGGGAAAAAAAGACAAAAGTCAAGAAGACTCTACAGCTAGTATTGTTCTTTTAATACAGAGAGGAATTAATATGCAATCAAGATTTATTATAATCAAACCAAGACACAAGTTATATCATCCTCGGCAGATATTTGTGTCATGTAGCATCATTTTGCTTTCTCAGTTGTGTATGGAAAGGCAGAGATAATCCAGGTGCAGTCTATAGATGTGAATAATGTTGTTCCACTATTTCTCTTTCCACACTGTTTTTTATTTAACATGTTCCCAGTGGGGCCGTACATTTATGACTGTCCTGTCAGGCAACACATACCAGCCAAGGAGACTTTCCCATGCTGTCTGATGGGACAGTCAAGCATGTACCATCAGTGGTTCAAGTTGGCAGGAATATGTTTAAAAAATAAACATAGGGCCGGGGATATAGTTCAGGGGCATAAGTGCCTGCCTGGCAAGCACAAGGTCCTGAGTTCAATTCCCCGTACCAATAAATAAATAAATAGCAACAATAAACATAAAAATGCATCTCTAGCATTTTTTTAAAAAATGGGTTTAAAAAATTGGAGAAAGACAATTATTAACATAAGGTGATTCACTACTGATACCATGGACATTAAAAGAAGAATATTACAAAGAACTCTGTCCTCATAAATTTGGTGGCTTTGTGGGTTTTTTTTTTTTTTTTGTGGCACCAGGGATCGAACTCACAACCTTGCGCCTGCCAGACAGGCGCTTAAGCCACTGAGCCAAACTCCCAGCCCTGGTTTTTTGAGGCAGGGTCGCACTATGTAGCTCAGGCTGGCCTTGCGCTTGAGTTGTAGCCCAAGCCGGTCCTCGAACTCACAAGGCTCCACCTACCTCAGCCTCCCAAGTGCTGTGATTAAAGGCATGCGCCACCACGCCCGGCTAAATTTGGTAACTTTGATGATGAAATGGACCAATTTCTCAAAAGAGACAACCTGTCAGAACTCACACAAGGAGAAATGGGTAATTTGAACAGGCCTGTATGTATTAAAGAAGCTGCATCAATAATCAACCTTCCAAAACAGAAAGCACTACTATGAGATGGTCTTACTGGTGAATTCAACCAACATTTAAGGACAAAATGATACTAGTGTTCTACAATCTCACCCAGAAATCAGAGGCAGGGAGAACACTGAACTCATTTTAATGATGCCAGCATTTCCCTTGTACCAAAATTACACATTACAAAAAAGAAAAATTATAGATCACTCTCTCTCAAGAACATAGATGCAAAAATCCTCCACAAAGTATTACAATGTCACATTCGTAACTGTATAAAAAGAATTATACATTAAGTGGGATTTATTCTGGCTATGCCAGACTGATCTAACACTGTATGTATCATCACTTCAACAAATGCCAAGAAACATCTAACAAAATCCAACACTCATGATTAAAAAAAAGAAGAAAAGCTGGACACAGTGGCACACACACCTGTAACCCCGGTACCCTGGGAGGCTGAGAGGATCACAAGTTCCAGCCCAGTCTGGGCAACACAGCAAGAACCTGTCTCCAAATGAAAATACTTTAAAAGGGCTAAGAATATAGCTCAGTACAAAGGCCATGCATTCAACTGCCATTACCATAAACAAAAAACTCTCAGCAGACTAAGAATAGAGGGAGCTCTGTAACCTGATAAAAATTTTTTTAGCAAAACCACACAGCCAACAGACTTAATAATGAGAACACTTGGGAACAAGGAAAGAGTGTACTTTCTTATCACTCCTCAGCACGACACTTGAAGTCCTAGCTAATACAATAAAGAAAAGGAAGAAATAAAACTGTGTGTGTGTGTGTGTGTGTGTGTGTGTGTGTGTGTGTTGTACTACAGAATGATCCCAAGACCTTCACCGAGTTACATCCTCAGCCCTTTTTTAAAATTTTCAGACAGGCTTACTATCTCACTAAAAGGGCCAGGCTAGCTTGAACTTGCAATCCTTCTGCTGCCTCAACTTCCTGAAGCACTGGGATTATGGGCATGCACCACCAGGCCTAGCTACAACTCTGCTTTCAGATAATACCATTAACTATGCAGAAAAACGCCTAAAGGCTTACCCCATATCTCCTGGACTAATAAGCAATTATAGCATGATTTTTCTGATACAACGTTAAAAAACAAAATTCAATTGCTTTGCTAAATACAATACATTGGAATTTGGATTAAAAGCATAATATTTACTACAGCATTAAAAAATATGAATCTAACAAAATAGTTACAAGGAAATAGGTACTTAAGGAAAACTTGCCACAGATAGGAAGAGTTGCAAAACACGTATGATAAAAGACTGGTGGTGAAAACATACAAACTATTTTAAAATTCAACAATAACAAAATAGAAAGCCCAAGACAGTTGAAGATCTGAACCCCTCATAAAGGAAGATACACACATGGCAAATACAGTTATAAAACAATGCTCTACACCATTACCTTATGGCATTAGGCAACTACAAGACAGCAAGATACCACTGAACAACTATTAAGAATGCCCAAAGCCCACACAAAGATGCCAAACGCTGGCAACCAAGTGGTAGCTGGAGGCTCACGTACTGCACTAGGGATGCCCAAGGAGACACTACTTCGGAAGATGGACTGGCATCTTCTTAATACACGTTTTCATCAGCGACTAAATCAGTTTATTTTCTGTAATTTATGATTTTTGTAATTATCTTTCAAGTTATTTTTTCACCTGGCTAAGAAGAAAATTCTAGAAGATCGGTAATTCATTAGGAATCTGGTGAATTTTACAAAAGGAATGTAACAATTCTCTAATAAGCAAAATGTACCTGAATATATTAAATTTTAAAAATTAAAAAAAAAAAAGAAATATAGCAATTCACTTCTCTAACAAAGCAAAATATACCTGGATATTTTCTAATGAAAGATAGTGGTATTTTAGAAATGTTTTAGAAGAAGTATATACGTTTAGCTGGACATGGGGGCAACACTGGGGAGGGAGACGCAAGAGGACTGCCTGCCAGTCCGAGGCCAGCCTGGACCATGGAAGAGTCTGAGGCCTGTCTGAACTACACAGAGAGATCCTGTGCCAACAAGAAAACAAGAAGTGTGTATGTTTAGTTATTTCAATTTAGTAAACATATCTTAGGTGGGCACAGAGGTGCATACCTATAATCCTAGCTAGTTCAGAGACTGAGGTAGGAGAATTTCAAGTTCGAAGTCAGCCTGGGCAGCCAAACCCATCTCAACAACAGCAACAAAGAAAAGGAAATAAAAAACATATCCTGCCTAGATGCATAAGTCCCTGGGTGCATTCCAACAAAAGAAGGCAGGGGGTTCACACAGGCAGACAGAGACAGACAACTGGTATTTAAAAAGTCAATTAATAATTACAAATCTGAACTAGAATATGAAGCTTATTTTTTTTAAAAAGATCCCGTATTACTTCACGTTATTACCATCTGCAATGGTAACCCAGAACCATACTCTTAAGAGAGTTTGAAAAAGACCTGTAAGATAATATGCTTCTGAAGACCACTTGGATGTCTTCTTTGAGTAACTTCTCTATGATAAACTTTATCAAAATAGATACTGCATATGTTAATCTATTAATAAACTTACTATTTCAGATAATAATGGCCAATTGTTAGTAATAGTTTTATTTTCTAATTATAAACAAACTACTGTTAAAAAAACCACTTGCTAGCCTGGCGTGGTGGCGCACGCCTTTAATCCCAGCACTCGGGAGGCTGAGGTAGGCGGAGCGTTGTGAGTTCGAGGCCGGCTTGGGCTACAACGCGAGCGCAAAGCTGGCCTGAGCTGCATAGTGCAACCCTGCTTCAAAAAACCAGGGCTGGGAGTTTGGCTCAGCAGCCTAAGCGCCTGTCTGGCAGGTGTGAGGCTGTGAGTTCGATCCCCAGTGCTG